>CM021104.1:134213847-134234443 GCA_007115665.2 Sequoiadendron giganteum
CTCATGTAATATGAACTTTTGAGTATATTCAAAATCATAATTGTGGATTGGCCATCCACCATGGTTTTTCCCCTAATAGGGTTTCCACATAAAAATCTTGGTGTTATGGTGTTTTTTTTATTTTCTTGTTAATGCATTATGATTGAATGTTGTTAATTCTTTGAAGTTAAAGGTTGATAAAGTTAATGTTTGTACAACGATGATTCACCCCCCCTCTCAGTGTATCTTGTTTCCAACATTTAATCCATAAATTTCTTGTGTTAAACCCACAAATCTTATAACCATATTGTTGGGAAAATGTGTATCAACCTTGCAATTACATAATGTACTCTTGATACATAAGAGCAAGGGGGGTACCCCCCCACATGGGGTTCAGAGGGATCATCCCCCCAGCAGGGGGTCCAAGAGCCGTGCATCCTGATAGGAGCTCAAGGGCAACACCCTCAAAGCTAAGTTTTATTTATATTTTGTTATTATAATTATGGATTGTACATCATTAGACCTCAGATCTGACAGTCGATATTTTGTTGACTTGACTTGTCCTAGAAGGCAGCCCTATTTGATGAGGGTGTTGTATTATAACTGTGTATTGTGATGTATTCTGAGAGTCTAATAGTGGCCATGTTGCCTTTGGATCTTTGGTTGGTGAAACTCTTGTGAGAAGCTTGCTTTGAAAGTATATTATAATCTTCATGATTTATGAATAATAAATTAGGAAACTTTTAGAGTGTGGGGTTTTTCTCCTGAAGGGGTTTTCCCCATGTAAATCATTTTTTTGTGGTATGCATGATATTTATGTAAATATTTCTATTTAAGTTTTTATAATGTTTATAAAGATTTGTAAATTTTTACATTATCCCCCTCTCAATATTAGTGTAGGAAGTTGTTCCACTACCTTAACTTTCTTACACATATGGCCTCTATCCTAGCCTATCACTTTATGCTTTAATTCCAGAGTGCCTTCTTTAGCCAATACTCAACCATTTAAGTTTCTCAATGAAATCTTTTTATTCATGTGTTAATTGACCCTTTTGTTCTAGTGACTCAATTTTGTAGTAAACACTTGTGCTTTATTAAGTCATTTAAATTCCTTACTTGTGCCTTTACATTTGAACCCACCACTTTCCATGCTAGACCCATGTATCAAGCCCTTGTTTTATCAGGAAAAACTCTTTTATCACGAGCTCATTTTTGGCATTTAATTGAAGTTTGTGAGATTGTTCAAAATTGTGGCACCTATCTTAAAGGTGTCATCTTGTGTCTTTATCACAACCTCTTTTTTATTTGAAAGTTTGTAATAAGGGCCCACATGTGAAGCCAAAATTGTGTGAGGTACCACCAAGTGTTACTCTTAGAACCTTTTTTAACATTCATGGTATTTTCTCTGATGGTGAATAGGTGGTGTATTTTCATTGCATCATGCTCAAGATTCTTATTGCAATGTCAAAATAGATGATTTCCTTCAACATGTGAGTGCACAACAAGTTGTTATGTGTAAAATACACTGTAAAAATTTGATGTGTATAGAACTAGTATCATCAACAAATGAAACATTTTTATTGAATCACATAGTTCAAACTTGTCATAAGATTAAAAAGGAGCTTTGTCTTAATCTCACAATAGTGCAACCATTAAGAACATGGAGCCTAGTTAGTGGGGCTCAAGTTTCTTCCTTGCATTTAAAGTCAATGCACATGATGACACCCAAGTTCCCCATGTTATGATTTTGTGAGTGAGTTTCTTATTATGAGTTCTAATGGAAAGTAAAACTTCAAGTAGTGACAATGAAAAATGATGAGATGTGTCCTATTTTGATCCATGCTAGCATATCTATCCAAGATTTCCTAAGATTTTGGGGATATTAGGGTGTTTTTCAAGGGAGTTTTGCAACAAAAAAAGAAAAATATTTTCAAATATTTTAAAGGTCGTGATAGCTATAGATTTTTCTAATTCAAATGAAGATCAAAGGCAAATATTCAAAATTTTAAAACAACTACCTACAACCATCTTATTCATGAATATGAACTTTAATATAATATCTTACCAACATCTATTGAAATTTTCTAAATATTTAAGGAAATATTTTTTTTTGAGTTCTCAGAAGCCTTCAAAAGTCAAGCTACCCATGCATTCAAAAATTCAAATTGGGGTTCTTCAAGGAAAAAAAATGGTAATTCTATTTTCTTGAACTACATTGTGCAATTTGTATTTCTAAAAGGATTTTACAGTCTAGTTAGGTAAAATTTTAGTTGAAAATAAAGAATAGAATCCTCATAGTTGCCAATTTTCAAAAGGAAGTAAAAACAACAGTTACCCATAAAACCTTAATTCTATAAATCAAACTGGATTTCCCAAAATAGTTGCCTCATCGAGAAGGTTAAAGAGGGGTTTAAATGAGGATATATTACAAAAACTATATGAGTCATCTAAGAGAGCTAAGCATGTTGAAGGTGGCATTATTCTTTTAGAGATATTGATGGATAGGAAAAATGATGTTAGAGATGCCACTATCTCGACCTAAGAATGGATTTTATTTAGATATGGGTTTAAAAAATATTAATCACCAAGGTTTCTGTCCAATGTATGGAGTTTATATTTGAGAAGGTTTCTCATCCCAATTTTTTTCATAAATGTGGACCTGATTAGAGAAATTGGAAAAAGGTATAACCCTAACACAAGGACTATTTATAATGATAAGGATATAAAGTTGGCAAGTCTGTACAAGGGTTACATTATTGAGGTTTTCCATTCAACCAAAAATATAGATGTCCCAATTAACCTTGGCTCCCTCCAAAGAAAACATTCAAGATAGGGAGAGCTTCAGAATAAGTGGCTCCTTCATCATATAAAAAGATATCTACAAAGACAATTGATAAGGTTTGCTAGCGATGAAGTAAAGCCATTCAATTATGACATTTTTTAGAACTACTTTATCAACACATACTATGCATTGTGTCAAGTTTTGGAAATGGATGCCAAGATGTAGATACTTACACCCTTATTGGTTATGGTTGCATATGTACAATATAGGGACCTAAATAAAAGCTTTGATTATGCAACATTCATCTCAAATGGAATCCATAAAGGACTAATGGTAATCAAAATAGATGAGAATGTTGTACACTTTAAGTGGTATTATCTCTTATGCCATATCATTTTATACAATGGAAAAAGGACTTGAGCCCCTCAAATATAAACAAGGTCCCAAGATGAGAATGGATTCATCTTACTAGTCCAAAAGTGGACTTATATTTGGGATATGTATTTTGATGGGTCTAATTATGTGATTTTTGAGGATTTTTGTCAGGGAGGTGATAAGAAATATGGGGTTTCCAATTGATTGAAGACTATCTAAGAGGGAAAAAGTATTCTTGAGGCCACTAGATCTAAACCCAAATTTGGGATTGATAATAATTGGGGTGATTAGTTCTTCCATTCCCACTACACAACCATTAAAATTTATGGCACACCAATTGCACCCCAAATATTGCCAATGAGAATGACATAAAATATTGTAGTTTTAGAAATCATGTAGTAGTTGAATGAGGTTGATAAGACTCATTTGAGAAATATGAATAATGGGTCTTTCTTGCCTCCAAGAATTATTTTCTCCAATTTCATGATCACTACTAAAAAGGAAGAAGGGATAAAATCCATCATACAAATGGTCATATTCAAAGACTGAGGACCTGTTCCTTAAGATATTGGTAATGATTGATAGTGATACTAATCTTGTAGCTAAATCTCTAAAATTAGAAGTGAACAAGCCTAGGCTTGCAACATAGATAATTGTAAAACAACCAAATCCAAAAATTTTAGTAAATAGGTCCTCAACCTTTGGTTGAGTATCATGATGATGTACCAAATATTGAAGATATTAAAAAATCAATGTATTCAACTCAAAGGGTTATGGTTGAGGCTCCACCTCATGAGAGAATAATATTCAATTTTGAGACTACATGATATGTTGTCAATGATTTTAGGGAACTAGCATTTTAGATGATAACTATGTTAATTCCAAATAATTTAAGGATGTTTTGATAAAAAATAAGGTAGAACAATATTCTCTAATCATGAAAGAGAATAAGAAAAATATTTCCAAGGATGAGTGGGAAGAGATGGGAAAGAAGGTTTTAGAGGAGAGAAGAGAGAAGGGATGTTTTAAGAAAAAGTGGATGCTTAATTCTAGAAGGATGGGGTATCATATCTCCAGATGCATTGGATACTATTAGAAGGAATGCCACTGATGAGCCCATATTACAATCTAAAGAATAAGCTCGCAACCTATATTTTTGATTAAAGTTTAATGCTATGTATGAAGCTCTAGTAATATGGTCTATACATATAGAGACAAGAAATCCATAAGTAATAAATTATGTGAATAAGCTCACTAAAAACCTAATTGTCAAAATACTTCTAGATACTAGTGCTCCTTAGGTAGCACCTTTGGTTGTTAGCACTATAATTTTTAGTGAAGCTATAGTAAAGAAGTTGCAAGTATACTTTGACAAGGCACAAAAAGAGAATTTGAAGACATTGTAGGAATAAAATAAAGTTGTGGAATTGTTACCCCCTCCTTAGAGCATTACTACAACACCAATAATTCATCAACCATTCACTTAATCCATAGATATGTATTTATAGGATAGGGAAACTTATGCTCTTAAGATAAGTGAGCTAAAATAAGATCTAAAATAAAATGAAGAAACTAAGAAGGTAGCTAAGAAGGTGATAAGAAATTTATTCATATGGCAGATAATCTATTACGGAATAGATTATATTGCATCTTACATTACCTTGAGATGTCATGAAATGGCTAAAAAGCTTTAATAAATACCTATACTAACCATGTCCAAGTGAGGAAAAATATAAAATGGAATTTGGATCTCGAGAGTCCAAGAATTCTATTAATAGGAAAATGACTAATCATGCCAATTTTGATGTTAATGCTCCTAGTTATATGTCAACAATTTTAGAGAAGTTAAATGCCTTGGAAAATTCTCTAGCTGCACATGAGATCTCTCAAGTAGTTTTGGAGTAGATTTTGAAACCTTTTGAGGAATGATAAGGAGATTTGATGTCAAAGATACTAATAGGTGAAGGATAAGTAAAGGCACACAAACCTTAGAGAATAGGTTTCAACATCTTACCTCCCCTTCTTAATTATATTTGTGAGCTAATAACAAAGTAGACATGGACATATACAATGTTGTAGTGGAAAAATCAATAAAGATGAAAATAATTCTAATTGAATTCTCTAAGGAAGTAAAAGGAGTGAAAAAATGAGGAATATTCTTCTCATTTGAATATTTCCAACTAGATTCTTGCATTTTATTGGCCTTCAGATGATACATTTGTAGCACGGGTCCAAAAGTACAATTAAATGTACATAGGTTTCTCTAGTTTTTCTTCTTCTACACACTTGGGAGTATCTTCTACATCGACTTCTACAAAGGTTTTTTGTTTGAGCATAAATGAATTTTTATCTTTTGTGAGGTATTTGTACCTACATTTTATCTGTTCACATGAACAAGCTGTCAAATAAGAATGTGCATGTATTTAAAACTCTAATATTGTTTTCTCTGTTGTTTTATAAAAGCATATATCCTCAAGTTCTCTATAATTTGAGATCATAATCATTTGTGTCAAAACAATAAGGAGGATTATTGATGTTATTAAATATGCATCAAATTCATCATGTAATAACACATAAATTTAATTTTAACAACTCATATAATATATTATAACAAGGACTAGAAATCATCAAACACAACCCATATCAATAGAGATTCTAATATCAACTATTATATATCATGATTTAAATCAATAGAAGGATTTGAGCATCAAAACTTAAGATAATAAAAAAATCATTTGGCTTGCTTAGCCTAAGAACTTTCTATTTGTATATAGCTCTATAATTTTTAGCATTTTTTAAGGTTCATAAATATAAAACCCAAATGTATGTGTTGTGGGTCCAATACACTTTCATTGCACACTCTAATTTTTTATTACTTATTTATTATAACTAGGTTTATTTTTATATCGAAGGTACACTCAATTAGAACTAGCCAACTATTATTATAGGCTTTAAAGTGTATTAAACAATTCAAGACTACTATACTCATAATAAGCGATAGGTTATATCTTAATGAGATAATATCTACAAGATCTACTTATTCTTAGAGACTAGTGAGATTTATGGGTTTAGTATTTGAGCCATGCTATAATACCAAATGTAATAACCACTCTTGGTTACTACTACATTTTCACATTATAAATTAGTTTTATTACTAAATTGTAACACAATACATACCATGGTAACCTACCTACTTCATGGAATGCAAATAATATGATGAAACTAATTAACATGTTATAGTTCTTGTCTTTCTTATTGATGTTTATCTAATTTGAATTGTGAAATCAAGTATTTATATAACTTAAGAGTTTATTTTAATTTAGAAGTTCTAACTTTATTACCTTACCAAACTATAGCAATTGAAGAAACGTAATGCCATAAATTCCTATCATTTCACTAAGGACAATTTCTTTATATCATGACATACCCCTAGACCAAGACCTATTTCTTAGGGAATTTATTTTTTGGCCCTACCTATATATCCCATTAAGGACATTAGAGGATCCATATTTCAAACACAATAATTGAGAAAGATGTTATCCTCACATGTGGGATGAGATATTTCACCTCCACTTGAATTATAACCAATAGTTAATTTTGAACTTAAATATAATCAATGTGTAAAGGTATGTTGAAAAATATATCCTAATCAAATACTAGTACAATATCAACATCAGGTATAAATAAAAACCATACAATAACTAACTCATACATAAGTAACATACACATACTAGCTAGCTCAAATACATGCATAGCTCTTATAATGAGGTAGAAAAGGGATAAAGAAAACTAGCACAAATCTCATACTACACCATGGGTGTATATATCCTATTTCATAACTAACTATGATGATGTGAGACACATCTAATACTAATTTTTATCATCACCATCCACGGTATAAGTGTAACAACACACAAATGTGTGACCAGGGCGGGTGCATGGAAATGGGTAGCAATTCCGTGGACACCCTAAAAAAGAAGAAGTTGAAAACCATAACGCGAGTGCATTATAATGCACTCGCATTATGTCTTCCATTAAACCTAGGAAAGGTCTCAATGGCTACAACTACAAAGACATAACGCGCTCGCGTTATCAACTGTTAAAAGAAAAAAAACAAATGCAAATCTCTCAGTTGCATTTCGACTGGTTTTTTTGTTGCACCCGTGGCCAAAAACCCCAAAATATCATGCTCGCGTTCTAGGAGGAGAATTTCTTCACCAAGGATCCGTATTTCTTCACGTTGATGGCACCACGACAATGAGGAGATGTAAGAGGTAAGGATTCTATGGTTTTTATTTTGAATTTGTTATTTTTAGGTTGAATTTGTTAGTTTTAGGTTGAATTTGATATCTATTTGTTTGAATTTTTAGGAGATGCAAATCAACCTGCAAACCCTCAAAATCCTCAATAGGAGGACCAACCAAATCCTCAAGATCAAAATCAACCACAACATCAACCTCCTCCACCAATCACTCAACCCCCTCCTGGCACTCAACAAAATTTAATGAGTGAAATTAAGAACAACAAAAAAAATAAAAATTGAGGATTTGATCAATAAGTTGAGTGATCCAAATGGTTCAACCACAGAAAGAATGACCCTAGCAAATTCATTGAAAGATATGTTAACAAATGTAGATTCAGTTAGCAAACAAATAACTAGATGGGAAGATAGGAGGCAGGCGGCTAGGGACTATTATGCAAATAAACTATCATACAAGGATGTGAAAGATTTAAAAATTACAAAAGATGATTTGTGCTCATTATTCACCGACCCATGCACAAATCAAAATCTTACCCTCAATGCGAAGAGGTTTCCTATCCATTGGTGCCACCACCAACAAATGAAGGAGCAGTTTTATGATAGGTGGTACATGGTCTTCGATTACCCACCATGCAACAATTGTGAGGTCCAGCAATATTTCCTTAGGAAACTATACAGTGAGTTCATATTGAACAAAATCCCAAATTATTTTGATATGAGGGATTTCCAGGGGAGAGGTGGGGGGTTAGCTCAAGATAGACTTGGTGCATAGCCGGATCCTACGCGGCAAGGTAAACGAGCTCTCACTAGGCCACCTCATGAGCATGTTGTTATGCCTTCTGTCATGAAGGAAAGTGCTGATGTAGAGACATTGCAGGAAATCAACACTTTGACCTAGAGTGTCATCCATCATACTATCCCTATTCTACAGTGCCATCCAGGGGAGTCTTCTAGTGGTGGCCTTCGAACACATGTCTTTCAATCTTGCGGGGCTACTTGTTCACATGACCCCATCGACCCTCAAGAGACTGGTACATAGGATCCGTCTACAGCTATGGAGATGGAGAGGGCAACTGGCATTTTGCATGAGGAATATGACATTGATAGTCAGGTAACAGTTAGTGCATGTGTTCATTGAATTTAATTTATTAAATTTAGATTTTGAAATGAAAGATTAACTAAAAATGTTTTATGATTTTAATAAAATTGTAGGGTCACAGTGTTGAGATTGGATACACCGGCCCCCCACCAACCTATTTTTGCAGTACAACTATCGCTAGGGTATGTAACTAGTAAACAATTATAAGTTTATTGCATATTAATGGCATTGTTTTATGAATGGTAATTTACTATGCAATTTTGGATGTTGAAGAGACTAATATTGGAGGTTTTGATGGAACACTTCCCAGTGGTGGTGGATTTACTCAAACCTTCATGCAGGTAATAGAATAAAGAGTTTAACTAATGAATCAAGTACTTAATAGATTTGTGTAGTTTATACATGCACATCGTTGATTACGTTGAATAATTTGTTGTTTTATTTTCAGTTGTTGTGAGACAATACACCTTTGAATGTGACAAGGGAAATGGATATTGGTGTGACATCTGCTATACAATCCTCGATGGCTCTGACAGAAGAGGTATGAGGAAAATTAGTAAATTTTAATTTACATTTGTTGTTATAGATGTTAGTTAGTGAAAAATCAAACCATTATTGATTCACACAGTTTTTGTCTATTTGTATGGTTTATACAGGGCTTGAGCACACCTGAGCATGGGCTTGAGGATATTTCCCTCATGGAGAGAGATCGTGAGATGGTTGTAAGTGATTAGTTTTTCAAATATATCATTTTTTATAATGTAATTTTTATATATTCATGTCTTTACTTCTTATTCTAATAGTTAAAACTTCACCATGAACTAAACCCTAGGAGGAGTAGTAGGAGCACTCCATGAGCACAACAAAAATGAGTGACAGACCCATCGCCATCTGAGTGAAAAGGAAAGGGAAAGATTTTGTTTCCTGTGCATGGAGAGCAATGACTTTTAATTCTAGAGTCCTTTATTGTATGCCTGCATGGCAGTTTTGTACACATTTTTTATTGGACATATTTGACATTGTATGCCTAGATGGCATTCTCGTAAGCCTATATGGCTATTTTATACATATATTTCATACTTGTATCGACATATATTTATGTATGCCTACATGGCTATTTGGTTAATACAAATATCTTTTATCGATGCCTGTACATATTTGCATTCTAAATTGATGGTTCAATAGATATGAGTTACGTATATTCAAGTGTATACTTTATAGCTTATGTGTATACTTTGTGACTTACATGCATTTGAGTGTATACTTTGTGGCTTACATGTTTTCATGCATATACCTTGTATTCGTGCATATACTTTGTTTTAATTTGTGTATACTATGTATTCGTGTGTATACTTTTTGAGGCTTACGTGTTTTTGAGTACTTGTACTTCCCTTATTGACATGTACATGTGTATAATAATTAATTGGTTAGCCCTAGAATTGATCTATGTCATCCTCAATGCATGATCCTTGAGATGGAGTAAGTACACCCTCAAGGTCAAAAGGAGTTTCACATGCATTCTTCGTAGGCTCATTTTGGTAGTGAAACCAAAAACCTCTTGCATCATTGAAATGATTTTAATTTTCCTTTATAGCAGGTCTGAAGCCATTATCATTCTCCATCAGTTCTTCATGTATCCACTCCCCATTAATGGTTGTCTCATGACCTTAATGAAACCAAGCACTTATCTCATTTGTGATAGAAGAAATGTATGAAGATTTATCTTCCTCCTTATGAACCATTCATTATCATGAGAGATGGGTTCTTGTGAACCACTACTGATGAATCATGGGTCAATGAGTTTGACTTGTAAAACTACGATTGAATCCTGATAGCAATATCACAATATTTATATATCTAAATGTGTTATTTCCTTTCAGCTAAAATTTGTGCTTATACTTATGTGATTGATGTATGTTTGTGTATGGGATCATAGTAATTTCTATTTGATGATGCTATTGTGTCTTTAAGGTTTATTTATTAAAGGGTGCATGAAACAAGTTTTAAATCCTTACAAATCTTTGAATTTATTAGGTTTTTCTATTTGTTGAGTCTGGGCTCCGAGCCCGAGTCCAAGTCAAAAAATGGCTTGCCAAGTCCGAGGCGAGTCCTAGTCTTGTAACACTGGTGTGAACACATTGAGGAATAATGTATATGCCAATGAAGAGAGAACCCATCCTTGTTTCCAAACAAACCATGGTATAGATATGGTTGGTCGAGATAAAACATCACTCTCCTGGATAGTTCGAACCATAATCTTTCATAGCTACAAACACACCTTCATTATGTGTGTTCTTGATCCTACTGAAGAAATGGTGGAACATGTTGTAGATCAAATATTGCAACCCTAAGTCCACAAGAAGGTTACTTGTCCTGATTTCCGCAAATGTCTTTAAGATGTTCATCCTTCTTGAGTAGTGTGAACTATTTATGTTATCTAGTGTAGACACATAAAAATGACCTAGGCCTATAAGCTCTTCTTCTAACCCTAATTAGGACATTTTAATTATGTTTCTGACTCACCTTCAACTATTAATTAAATAATTCATAATTATTTAATTAATTCATATCTTTTCATTCTTCATGATTATTAAATAAATAAATTTTAATTATTTATTTAATGCATCACTAATTGTCTAATGTATTCTCATAATTAAATAAATTTCTTAATTTATTTAATTATCTTTGTCCATTATATCTTCCTGATTATTAAATAAATAAATTTATTTATTTATTTAATTATGTTGCTAATTAGGCCCTCTTCTTTCGAAAATTAAATAAAATCCACCTTCCACTATAATTAAATAATTATGCTTAATTATCTAATTATTCATTGGCCTCTTCTCTCCTAAATTAAATAAATTTCATTTATTTAATTTGGTCCACTTTCCTGAATTTTGAATTAAATCTTTATATTTAATTTAAAGGATTCCCTTTGTCACATTCTTCTATAATTAAATAATATATTTATTATTTAATTTCCACCTAAATTAAATAACTTTTTATTATTTAATTTCTTCTAAATCTTATTTATTTAAAATAAGTCCCAACACTAAATTAAATAATTATATTAGTTAATTTCTCCTCTTTTATTGTGCTCATTTTAAATAAATATTATTTATTTAAAATAAGTCCCACTTTATAAATTCCCTCTTTTAGTAAATAATTTAAATTAAATTATTTATTGTCACATGACCCCACCCCTTTTGAATTAAAATAATTCAAAAAGTCAACATCCCCTCTTGAATCAAATAATTTTAAATTATTATTTGATTCTCCAACAACTTCGGTTTGTGTGCCCAGAATCTCTTGTCACATGCATTGTCAACCCTTGATTTGATTTTCTAAAAATCAATCTTTTCCATTCATTTCAAATTTGACCTAATGTTGCCCTAACCCTAATTGTGGGTTGTCATATCGAATCTTTTCCATAGATTCTAGGGAACTTATCAATCTTTAATCTCATCTGTCCATACAAAATTGCATTTTCTATAAAATGCCAATTTTGTCTTCATCTTGATCATAAGAAGATAGTCAAAATAATATAAATGTCTTAGTCTCTGAATTTTGTCTATTTCTTCTTCTTCTTCATCTTGCATTCTTGCATTTTTCATATTTTAGCATTGTTATTCTCATTTGTCATAGCATATTTAGATTTCATTTGACATAACTTAGACATTGTAGATGCTTACTAGTTGCAGTAGGGCACAGTATTGCATATAGTTGTCAAATCCTTCAATATTTGCTTAGGGCTTGTCATTTCCATTGGCTTGCTCATCATAAATCTGAGGGAAAACATCATATTTTCAACAAATTAAGAAGGTGTAATGGAGGTCAGTCATGGAGGATGAAGACAATCTGGTAAGATTGTTCATCTATTCCTTTGCACTTCATTATTTACTTTGGGTTTTATGTTTTGCATATGATATTGCTAAACCTAGGAAAAATACCCATTGTTACGTCTAGATCTTTGAAACTATCTACAATCATGTGCAATATTGTAGAAGCTAGAGCTATATCTAATACTACAAATGACTGCTCAATGGAATCCTGATAGCAATATCACAATTTGACACATTGTAGAAAATACCTCCTACTTATCAATTGATGAGCTAAAGGGGCTCTATAATGAATGTTTCATAAGGCACAACACTTCCTGAAGGTTTTGCAAATGGGGTTGCAAGGTAAGTGGGCTTAACCTTGGGGAAAAAACTTCGTGGTTAAGTGCTTGAGCTGGAGTATACTGGAATGGGTGACCTCCCAGGAAGGCCTAGTGCCTCACCTCTATGAGCGTCACTTAGATGCAATGAGTGCTAAGTGGGCCATTCAATATCATTTCAAATTTGTTGCTTTAAGCAACTTACAAATTTGCAACTTAAGACTCCTCCAACCTAAGGGATCAACCCGATGGAACATAGCTCAGAGTGATTCCACGTGTTTCGGTACAAAAGAGGACCATGAATAGCATAAAAATACCTATTTGGATGTGTTGGAATAGTCCGCTTGGTCACAGAAGTTGCAGAATGAAAGTTGCACCACTTTGCAACTTTGCACTGCTTGCATTTGATGCTTTTTCCATCAAGTGAAAATCCCCCACCACTGGAAAACCACTATGAGATAGCCAAAACCAAGAGAGGTTTTTGTAGAAAAGCTCAACGTGATCCTATAAGATCAGACGAGAAGTTTCTAAGCATCATGACATTTGAGTAATAGCATCCTGAAGTTTGCAGCTATTTTGCACTTTGGACCCGTAAGGGATCGATCTGGTGGAACATAGCTCAGAGCGATTCCACGTGTTTCGATGCGAAAGAGGACCATGCCTAGCATAAAAATAACTATTCAGACATGTTGGAACAATCCACTTGGTCACAAGAGTTGCATAGTGAAAGTTACACCACTTTGCAACTTTGCACAGCTTGAATTTGACTCCTTTTCCATCATGTGAAAATCCGCCGCCACGAGAAAAAATCTCCAAAATAGCCAAAACCGAGAGAGGTTTTTCTAGAGGGGTCAAATGCATTTTTGTAGGATCAAACGAGAAGTTTCTAAGTGTCACGGTATCCGAGTAATAGCATGATGAAGTTTGCAACCATTTTGCACTTTGAACCCTTAAGGGATCGTTCCGATTGAACGTAGCTCAGAGTGATTCCACGTGTTTCAGTGCAAAAAAAGACCATGCCTAGTGTAAAAATAACTATTCGGACGCGTTGGAGTAGTTAGTTTGGTCACTCGAGTTGCAGAGTGAAAGTTGTACCACTTTGCAACTTTGCACTGCTTGAATTTGACACTTTTTTCATCAAGTGAAAATCTGCCGCCACGAGAAAACCACTCCAAGATAGCCAAAACAGAGAGAGGTTTTTCAAGAGGGGCCCAACAAATTTATGTAGGATTAGACAAGAAGTTTTTAAGTGTCACGGTATCTAAGTAATAGCATGCTGAAGTTTGCAGCCATTTTGCACTTTGGACCCTTAAGGGATCGTTCCGATGGAACATAGCTCAGAGAGATTCTATGTGTTTCAGTGCAAAAAAAGACCATGCCTGGCGTAAAAATACCTATTCAGACGTGTTGGAACAGTTCGCTTGGTCACACGAGTTGCAGAGTGAAAGTTGCACCACTTTGCAACTTTGCAACTTTGCACTGCTTGAATTTGACACTTTTTCCAGCAAGTGAAAATCCGCCACCACGAGAAAACCACTCCAAGATAGCCAAAATAGAGAGAGGTTTTTCTAGAGGGGCCCAACACCTTTCTATAGGATTAGACAAGAAGTTTCTAAGTGTCACGGTATCCGAGTAATAGTATGCTGAAGTTTGCAGCCATTTTGCACTTTGGACCCTTAAGGGATCGTTCCGGTTGAACATAGCTCAGAGCGATTCCACGTGTTTCAGTGTGAAAAAAGACCATGCCTAGCGTAAACATACCTATTTGGATGTGTTGGAGTAGTTAGTTTGGTCACACGAGTTGCAGAGCGAAAGTTGCACCACTTTGCAACTTTGCACTGCTTGAATTTGACACTTTTTCCATCAAGTGAAAATCTGCCGCCACGAGAAAACCACTCCAAGATAGCCAAAACCGAGAGAGATTTTTCTAGAGGGGCCCAACGCATTTCTCTAGGATCAGACAAGAAGTTTCTAAGTGTCATGGTATCCGAGTAATAGCATGCTGAAGTTTGCAGCCATTTTGTACTTTGGAGCCTTAAGGGATCAATCCGGTTGAACATAATTCAGAGCGATTCTACGTGTTTCGGTGCGAAAAAATACCATGCCTAGCGTAAATATACCTATTAAGATGCATTGGAGCAGTTAGTTTAGTCACACGAGTTGCAAAGTGAAAGTTGCACCACTTTGCAACTTTGCACTGCTTGAATTTGACACTTTTTCCATCAAGTGAAAATCCGCCGCCACGAGAAAACCACTCCAAGATAGCCAAAACCGAGAGAGGTTTTTCTAGAGGGGCCCAATCCCTTTCTATAGGATTAGATGAGAAGTTCTAACTATCAGGGTATTTGAGTACTAGCATGTTGAAGTTTGCAGCCATTTTGCACTTTGGACCCTTAAGGGATCGATCCGGTGGAACATAGCTCAGAGCAATTCTACGTGTTTCGGTGTGAAAGAGGACCATGCCTAGCATAAACATACCTATTCCGACTTGTTGGAATAGTCCACTTGGTCACACGAGTTGCAGAAAAATGTGTACAAATTGTTTACATGACCTTTTCACATTGTTTATATTTCAAAATTCAAAGTTTTCAAATTTTCCTACTCAAGGCATTTACAGAACAAGGTGCTACTACACCAAAAATGAACTCCAACCTTACAATATTTGAGTATATCTCATTAGGTAATTAAATATTATTACAATGCCTCTAGCACTTTTTTCTCTTAGATCTTTTACAATATCACTCATACATTCAAGATTCTCTTTAAATGTCTACATCATAGCTGCTCATTATGAGGTTAACTTCAAATGAGTAACTTGAGATTCCCTCACTAAGCTTCACATGCTCTCTTATAATGGATTGAAATCAAAATTGAGATTTGTCAAAATCATCAAAATAAGTATGTTGCATTGCTTTTTTGGCTGAGATTCTCTTTGATGGCCCTTAAATCAGCATTTTCTGCAACGAAAGATCAATCAACCCTTAGTAGTTTACTTACAAATATGCAAAGTAAAAGAGAAAAATAAAGAGCATCCAAAATGGAAATGAAATAAAAATAGATGGAAGGCACTTACAGATGTTGCATGCAGGCATCAAAATAAGGATGTTGCATTGCTTTTTTGGTTGACATTCTCTTGGATGGCTCATATATCTGCATTTTTTGCAAGGGGACACCAATCATTATAAAAGAAGATGATATCAATGGAATCAAACAAATTAATGTGCATACAAGTATAAATTAATAAGAACCAATGTGCATATACTTACAAATTAATCCAACAAACCATCTGGGTCTGCTCTAATCTTTATTGTGTCAAGCATTGCCTCATGGTTAGACTCACGGACCTTCCATAACATCTTGTTCAAAGGTCTACCCCCATATTTGGTCAAATGAACATTGGATGCCACGACACGGTTCGAGTAATGAAGAATCTTACGATGCATGTCAAAGTCTTGAAATAGCCAATATTTAACACTTGAATGTGGGTACCTTCTAAGCCATGTTCCATTAACCACAACTGAGCCTGAAGGGTATTCAATGTTTTCTCCATCTATAACTGGGGCCTCCAATTTCTTTTTGGTCTCAACACAACGACACAAGTAATAGTCTATTCCCTCTTCATTGTCTTCATTTGCAATAACTGCATAAACATGCCCTGCATTGATATGTGCAAAAAATCTCTTGAAATTTTTCAACATTATGAATACAGTACAAAGTAAGATCTAACGATATGGAATTTAAACAACTAAGAAAGTAGATATATCACCTCATTGAACTAGATCTGATATGTGGTCAAAGTCGACTGATGATTCTATCTGTGTCAGTTCCAATGCCGTCGGAGGGTGATACGTGTGAAGTGGGCTAAGATAACTTGTGAACCATTTGTCAACCCACTCCCCTGACTCACAATCATTCCAGTCTTGCATTATACACGAAGAACAAAAGCATGCCATCTTTCATGTATCGATACTCCATGAACCTATATTTGAGCTAAGGAAAGAGTGTACCTCACTTGATCCTATTAGTGTATAATAGTATTCATATGGTGCAATGTTAGTATCATCCATCAACCAAAAAAATCTATGAACTGAAGACGTACCTTCATTATTTGGACCCATCAAAGCATTACACCACTCGACGATTGATTTTGCATATGTCAACTTTGCACTGTCTTTGTACTTTAACTCTTCTCGTGCTAATGCTCTTTTCACACATGCTCCCCCTTTCCATGTCCAGCCTCACAAAATTTCCACATATGTTGAACACCTGTAATGACATGCATCCTGCACAACCAGTAGAACATGCACGAGTTCTTGAACTGTGCTGCACAGTTATCAAACCATATTATATGTTGATCGTATTCTATGCCCCTCTGAGCCAAACCACTGTAGAACATCTGGAAGCAACCTTGCACGAACTCTAGAGGATGTGTGCAATCATCACTAATGTAAAAGTGGTACTCCCTCAATACCTTCCTTTGCTCATCTATACTATCAGATGCATGAATGAATGCTATATGTAGAAATATCGAAACTTGTGTGGAGTTGTAATACTGTGACTGCACCTCATGTTGTGGCTATATAGTGTAGTTCTCTACAAATTCAGCCATGGATACTATGCTTCCAACTGGAAAGGTGTCCTTGCATAGCTTGAACTGCGTGTCCAACCATCGGTCTCTATGGGTATGCATTGCATACTCAGACAGTATACTGTCACGAAATGTGGTCATAAATTTGTACTCTGGAATCTTCTCAATAACCAAATCACACCTTTTTACTTGAGACCCATCTTTTGTAGCATATGCCACTATTTTATACTTCCCAAACTCTACTAGTTTTTGTCCCACCTCATCTGTGCTTTCCATATGTTGACATAGTGGCATACGCTGGAACCCACCGCAACGCTCACATGAACCATCCAAGCATGTTGTCCTATAAAATATCTGGCCATCCTCTATTTCACATAATTTTTTTGATAAGAACTCTCTTGAAGATTTTGGTGGGGCTTCTATGCCACAATCCTGCAAAACATCATTAGTATGCAAATCTAAACATATAGAACGATAAACATCGTAATGGTTAGAAAATTCAATATGTAGTCTACAACAACAAGTAAGGCATGTGTGATTTATCTTGACATAAAAGGGTTTAAGCAGTTGAAAAAATCTTTGAGAAATACTAATTTGAGGATAATCATTTTCAAATTTTTGAAAAAATTGGGTTTGAGTCATATCCAAAAAATGCTTTGGATGTGGCTCACGATTCCGACTACCAATTCTCCTTCTTACCACATCCCTTTGATTCGGAGATGGCCTTGTGTTATTCTTCCAATACTCTTCAATTAGTGTTCTCAAGGCTTCGACAACTTCTTTATCTTTTCATGACAGTCTCCTCGAGAATTCCCATAACTCATTTGTATCATTGCCCTCAATTCTTTTCCGCCTTTGAATGGCTCTTGATAAAGTTTTTCTACTAATTCCCATTTTTTCACTAGTCTTTTTAATTAGGCGAGCTCTCTTTGTTTGACAACTTACCAAAGTCGATGTAATGACATGTTGGGTGACATTACTATCCTTTGAGTGTGAGTTCTTACCCACGCTCTGATAAGCATCCTATAGATTCTTCACAATAGTGTCTTCACTCGATGCATTCGATGTTCTCAACCCAAGAGTCTTCATGATGTTCCAATACTTTACACCCTGCATCATTTCAACAAATAGTTGACATCTTGTAGTCTCATTTATCCTTTCAAAGAATCATTTGCCAAATCTTATCAGCATATCTTCTACAAGTGTGTGTTGAAATCTTACCTTCCATGTGCTACAAAATCTCATCATCAATATTAATCAAATACTTTGGCTTTCTATGTAAAATTTTTGGTGGTGTTCTCCTAGGTACATAAATCTCAACATTAGGAATTTCATCAATATTTAAGTGAGGGGCTAGATTTCATACCTTCGATCGAGGGTGGAGAAGAAGACATACCTTGAGGTTCACATGGGAATGATGGCATACCTTCTTCGCCAATTTCGAGTGATGATGTACTCTCAACTTGAGATTTATTGGATGGTATCCAACAATATTCACTTGCGATAAATGGTGTCCCTCCATATTCACTTGTAGTAGATGGTGTCCATCCATATTCACTAGTGCTAGATGGTGTCCCTCCATATTCGCTTGTGCTTAATGGTGTCCCTTCATATTCACTTGTCGTAGAGGGTGTGTCTCCAGCTACAGTATCTAAATCTGTCTTATGATGATGCTTTCGCATTCGTGCTTGTTGTGCTACCAATTCCCGTTCTCTTTTTGATGGTTGAGGTTCCTATACAATCTGTTTGTTTTCATCAATCCTTTCCAATTTCTTCTTTTCACGATATGCCACCACTTGAACTCTCTCCTTTTCTTTCAAGGTTTCATTCTCTTCGTCTATTAGTTTCCTATTTGTCTTTTTCTTCGGCATGGTGGATAATTTTATTTGTACCATGGTAATGAGATGAATATTAGTTCCTAAAAAAGTGTTGAAGGAGTGGTCTATGTAATGAAAATTTGACGTTGTGCAGGGTATTTTGAAGATTTTTGATGCTTTGGAATGGGAGAGGCTTGGATTTGTCTTAAAGGATGAATTTTGGCGAATGGTTCCGAATTTCTATAATTGGCAAGTGTATATAATTTGATAATTTAAAATGTGCATTGAAAACCTAAGGTTATAATGACAAACAAAAATGAAAGCAAGCCATAATAGAATGAAAGAAAATTTGTAAAGACTTCACATACCTTAAAAACTAGACTTTCAAATGGAGGAGTTCAACCCACTTATGTAGCCTTAGCTTCTTCTTTCTTGAAACTCCACAACAATTTGACTTGTTCAAAATCTTGTTCCCTTCCACACTTCAATTGTATATCAGTTTTCAATGGAATTCAAACTTCAATTGATATTATATGTCTTTCAACGTGGAAAATCTGCTATTTCATGCATAGGTGGTAAATAGATCATGGAAAAGGTGATGGAATGTGAAAAAGATGCTTGCACACTTCACAACATCATCAAAAAACTATTTTTTGTCGGAGCACGCACAAAACCAGGGGAATATTCAGATTGTGGGCCTTCAAATCACGGGTATATATAATTTTTTACCATTTTAGTGGAGTAAAAAATGCACTTGTGTTATAACACACATGCATTATAACGCAAGCACGTTATATGAAATTTGGTTTTCTTAGTGTATTTTGGAGAGTATAGGAGTTTCTGAGAGAGTGGGAGGGAGAGAGGGGGAGAGTGGGAGATAGAGAGGGAGGGAGAAGGAGAGAGTCAGAGAAAGAGAGAGTGGGAGGGAGAGAGGGAGAGAGTGGGGAGGGGAGGGGAGATAGAGAGGAAGGGAGAAAGGGGGAGAGTGGGAGAGAGTGGGAGAAGGGGAGAAGCGAAGAGTGGTAGATAGAGAGAGAGGGAAAGATAGTGAGAGTGGGAGAAGGGGAGAATTAGAGAGTGGGAGATAGAGAGGGAGGGAAAGATGGTGAGAGTGGGAGAAATATAGAGAGGGAGAGAGTGGGAGAGAGTGGGAGAGAGGGGAGAGTGGGAGATAGAGAGGGAGGGAGAGAGGGGGAGAGTGGGAGAAGGGGAGAAGCGGAGAGTGAGAGACCGAGAGAGTGGGAGAGAGTGGGAGATAAAGAGGGAGGGAGAGAGGCGGAGAGTGGGAGATAGAGAGGGAGGGAGAGATGGTGAGAGTGGGAGAAAGAGAAAGATAATATATCAAACCTCAACCCTCAACCCTCAATCCTCAACCCTTAAACCCTAATCCCTCAACCCCTATACCCTCATAATCTGTCAACCCTCAACCCTCAACCCTTAAAACCTAATCCCTCAACCCTCAACCCTTAAACCCTAATCCCTCAACCCTCAAACCTTAAACCCTAATCCCTCAACCCCTATACCCTCTTAATCCGT
>CM021104.1:134238245-134329569 GCA_007115665.2 Sequoiadendron giganteum
AACCTTAAACGCTTAAACCTTAAACCTTCTACCCTATACCCTCAACCAAATACCCTCTACCATCAAACCTATTCCATCAACCCTCAAACCTTAAACCCTAATACCCTAGAAACCATCAACCCTATAGGTCCTCCACCCTAATCCCTCAACCCTATATCTTCAACCCCTATCACTTTCTCTCTATCTATACATCTCATCTCTCCCTCCTTCCCTCCCTTCCACCCTCTCTAATTGTCTCTATCTACTGTCTCCCTCTGTTTGCGTACCTCTCGTTCAATCAATCCCTACTACCCTCTCTCACTCCCTCTATCCATCTCTCTTTATGTCCCTCCCACTCCATCCCACTCTCTCCCACTACCTCTCTCTCCCTTTCTCTCATGTCTCTTCCTCCCACCCCCTCTTTCTCTAAGGTCTCTCCCTCTGGAAACATACCTAGGTAACTCTCTCTTTGTCTCTCTCCCATCTCTCTATCTATCCCTCCAACCCTACCTAGATAAGTCCCTCTCACTCCACCCCCCTCTTTCTCTACCTCTATCAGGTCACTCCCTCTCACACCCTCTCCCTCTCTCAGGTCTCTCAATCTCACTCCCTCTCTCTCCCACTCCATCTCTCTCACACTCCCTCTCACCCCCCTCACACTCTCAAGTCTCTCCCTCTCACACTCTCAAGTCTCTCCCTTTCGCACCCTACCTACATAACCCTCTCTTTCTCTTTGTCTCTCCCTCTCTCCCTCTCCCTCAATTCTCTCTCTCCCACCCCCCTCTCTCTCTCCCTCTCCCTCAATTCTCTCTCTCTGACCCCCCCCTCTCTCTCCCTCCCTCTATCCCTCCCACCCTACCTAGCTAAGTCCCCCTCAATCCAACCCCTTCTCTCCCACTCCCTCTCTCTTAAAATCTCACTTCGACCCCCTCTCCATCTCTCTAGACTCTCTCTAAATTATCCCTTTGTCTAAAGACATACATAAATGCATACATACAAGCATAATACATATGTACATGTAATATTACATCCATACAAGCATACATACATACATGTACATACAAATATATCAACATACATTAATATATTAGCATTTAACATAAAGTAAGACATAACGCGAGCACGTTATAACGCGCTCACGTTATGTGCTAGTATACATGTTCCCTGCAGAAGAAAAAACCATGTCAAAAGTGAGATATAATGCGAGCACGTTATAATGCGCTCACGTTAGATCTTGCTTTGGGAATTACCAAACTTTAAGCTTGGTATTTGCCTTGGAATTCCAACCCAAAGGCTTGGAGGGCATTCCCAACGATCAGAGATGTGTTTTTAAAAAATCCACCATATTTCTCATAATCAAGTTCGTGCTCACCGTCAGGATTGCACATGGTTCAATATCAAAAAAATCGAGCACATGGGTAATGTTGGGTTATCTCTTAGCTATCCAACGATGTAATTTTTTTCACTTTCTGAAAATGTTAAGTCTTTCATCCATAATTTATTTTATCTGTATGTCTTTTTTTTTGCCAAAAAGAAGTGTTTGGTATTTTTTTCGTTATAAATTAATCGTTCATCAATTTTTCAAATAAATTACATTTTTAGAAACTAGACTCCATTCTACAAAATTTAAAAAAAAAAAAACAAATCAATTAGTTTCCAAAATTTGTAGGGGTAGCACGACCAAAAATCTATTTTCAGGATATGTCCACTTCACAAATTAGTAAAAAAACAAATATTCACTAAAAAATTATCAGAAAAATTGTGCATCAACTACATACCGTTAGCTAACTTCTGATCATTGTGATTTTAAAAATACTAATTTTTTTTTCACCGTATGAGGGTCGTACAAGAGTTGTTATGTTATGTTTTTCTGACAAAAACAACACCAATTTGTGTACATCCCTCGTTTGAACCCCCTAATCTCAATCATTTTCAAAATAAATTAGTAGTTTAGAAAGTAGACCTAGAGCACTTGAATCCTTCTTTTTGTTCCATCTCAAAATTTTGAGTCTAAGTATCCTCAATTTCACGTCCAAGGTCAGTATTTCCTGATTTCAGAAAAAAGCTGTCCAGTTAAGTCCCCTTTTTGGGAACCATCTTGGTGCACTTACCCTATAAAACTATTACATTTAAGTTACATCAAAATAACATCATGATTACATAATAGATACAACATCCACCTTACAAGTGTGTCCAGAATTATAATTACATCATGATTAAATAATTCAAGAATATGAGAATCATCTCCTAATCTACTAGCAAACTGCATCCAGGAGAAACATCTAAAGAATGAAGCAACTCCAATCCATGCAGGAACATGTCCAAAATACTCGATGGAAGAAGGAATCTACCACCCAACCATGTGGGCCTGTAGGACCACCCCCCATGCTAGGAGATAGACATATGGCCCACATTCACATAAACAAGGGATACACAATACAAGGTCTCACCCTACCTCCACAGGATATGGACAACAACAAGCACAAGGATAAATCCAAAAGTTCCATGCAACAAACAAGACACTAGTGTTCTCAAGGGAAGAGTGTCATCACATAGCTTGATATGAGTTGTCCTAGTAGATCTTCATTGACCTTAGCCCCCATCTTGGGTTGTCTTGGCAATCTCTCCTGACCCTTGACCCCCATACAAGAATCATGTGGAACCAACATACCTTTCATGAAGACAAGGCAATTGGTCTTGCCATTCCAAGCCTTCCCATCTCATCTCGAGCCTGAATGAGCACTTGAGCCATGAGTGGGGCATGACATTATCTTGATTAATGTGATTAACCACCCAAACCCCCTAGTTCATTATTTAGGTTATCACTTATTAGAACAAATCTTCCTATGGGTTGTCTTGGCGATCACTTTAGGATCCTGACCCCCATGGAGAGCCACTCCCTCTTGTGACACTAAATCTCCCCAAACCAACACAAGAAAAGGGTGCCACAACTTCAACATCATTAAAGAGAGGTGCACATCAGGATCAATGATCTCATTGCATCTCGACTTACAATAACTAGATCCCCCACAAGGCACATATGATACATAGATACCATGGTTTACTTCCAATATGACATGAATATAGAAAAAGGGGAATAAATTTCACATGACATTAAACAAAATACAACACACATAAAGCTCATTATAAATTGTAACAACACAAGGTCATTTAATATTAATTTATTAATTATAACATTATATTATTTAACACTTCAAAGAATAATTAACTTACACTAATTAAATTCTATTTCTTAAATTTCTCCCTACACTTAACAAATTTAAATAATATAACAAATTAAATATAATATTTGAGTTTAATTAATCCCAACTTATTAAATCAACCAATTAAATAATATAAACCATTGTTCATATAATATTCAAATTTAATTCAATCAATTTATTAATCAAACACTTAATCAAAAAAGAGTATGACAAACTAAATATATTAATTATTAAACATATATTAATTTTAATTTATTAAATTTTGAACCAAATAATTAACCTATTAAATAAATAATTATAGCACCCAGATACAAACCTAATAACATTGTTTTTCAAAAATTCAAAAATTAAAGTTATAGATGAATATATAATAATTAAAAGATGCATATATTTATTCACATTAACTATAAATCTATTGACTACGATTGACCATGATAAATGAAGGCCATAAACGAAAAAAGAAAAATAAATGAATAAGCAATTGTCGGGATATACAAAAACTATGCAATAAAATTATGCACTTTGCCAAAACCCTAAATATCAATTTAAACATTATAATAAGGTGTTAAATTAATCTCAAATGCTAATCTTCCATTGGTTGCTACAGGGAGAAACAAAGGCATTTGCAGACATGGGGGAGTAGGTTGACAACATCCTCGTGTTTCAAACATATCTCCAAAAAGTTCTACGATCTAGGTTTTTGAGATTTTTGGACAAAGATTAGAAGACAATAAGGTAAACAAACCTTTTAAATTTCTCACCAATCCAATTCGTAGAAACAAAGTTATGAATGACACAATCAGACTGTTTTATTGGCAGGGAACATAAAAGATGTAGAATTATAAATCTAATTTCTTATGCTCAAAGATAATATAAAATGCACACTCCAAAAGCCAAGTACAAAATAAACATGGCGAAAGACATTGCAAGAGATACAAAGGAAGACAGAGGTGAGGACAATATATCCTACCTCTAATTCATCCTCCAACTTCCAGTGGTTGCAGATGAGTCCAAAGTTTTTCCCAAGTCCTTATTCCATTCCAACAATCTTCCTTCCACCAAACTCCAGATCAAAATAAAATTTAATCCAGAAGCCAAAAGCGTCCCAAAAATAAAAATAAACACAAAGAGCCACCCCCCTTACACAAATTTCCTCTAGGGAAATAAAACTTCCTGCCACCAACCAAAACCAACCAAACCGACAAATAAAAAAAACTTAATAACATAAGTTTAATTAATTAATTAAGTTATATAGTTTTAAAAAATTAGATTTGAATTAAACATTATACATTGAATACTAATTATTTATTGATTTAAAAAATCCTTATAATTTAAACATTAAAGTTTAAATAAAGTCTTTATTAAATTAAATTGTTATTAAGCATAAACAATTACATATAAGGATTAGATTATTATTAATAATAAAAGAAACTATAGAATTAATAACTTAATTATTTGCAAAATGACAGACATAAGGAGGAATTCATCGTAACATAAACCCAACATGCTTAATCAAGATCATGAAACTGCCTAAATGACCAACCGATCAGGTAGACACAGACTGAGCTTATTGCTCTAATATCAAGCAAAAGGGTTAAGGTAGGAACAATGGGCCAATATGCTATCTCCTACAACCTCCATCAGAGTTGGGTAGGCTAGCTCAGACCTGTAGGGCCAGGTGGAGTCAATGCCTTGCACCCACAACCCTACATCATAGATGAATGCATATACAACATAACATATAAATATGCACATGCACACCAGTGAAGGGAAATCGTGACATCTCATGTCTCCCTAAAGAGAGTGACGAGCCATCATTCCCTCTCACCACAATCAAGATCAAACACATAAGACATAATACATCGTATCCCATAATCTAGCTAAAAGCATTAGTACTAGGGTTAGTATCCATAAATAACTGATCAAAATGGAAACAAAATCATTAACATAACATATAAGATACTCAAATAATTATTTCATAAAGTAAATCATTATAAAATAAACATCATCCAAATCATATAAACTAAATGAGTCATCATCAGTCTATCTGAACATAGTCAATGTCCAAAACATGGAGGGGTATTATAGACATAACTTTGTGCTTTTACCCTATTTTTTTGGAAACAAGATAAATATATTAATGGAGTCTTAAAAAATTACACAAATATTTTTAAATAGTAATAGTTGCCACTAAATCCTAAAGGGTAAAAATCTAAAGAGGTTTTCTACAAACACACCACCTCTAGGAATCAAAATAAAAATAGACAAGAAAAAAGACATAAAATCATTAAGAAAGATTTGAAGAAACCACAAAGATTGAGAAAAATACAGGGATACCTAATATTTGACCTTCCAATTGTGATTAACATTAGAGACCTATTCAACCAAAAAATTTCTATAGAATTCTATTCTCTAAGGGTATGAACAAAGGAGATAAACTCAAAATTTGAACAATCTACTCAATATAAGATGCCAAACTCCAAGAAGACTCTTGAAACCTTTCATTATTCAGAAGGGATGAAAAAATCGTAGAACCCATCTCATAAATTATCTTCTTATAACCGAACTTGCAAGCTTTCTCAAGAGCCACAAGGAGTGCCCATTCCTCCATATGATTATTACTGCCAATCCTCATAATGGTAGAGAAAAATAAGTGAACCAAAGCAACAATATCCCATCAAAATTAACCTATCCTTGTTGTATCCAAATTTCCTTGACAAGAACCATTAGTGTAACTTTTCTAATAAATGAAGAGGATGCCATTTACTTTCTTTATTCACCTTACTAGAATATTTGAGCCTAAAGCCAAAGAATTGGATCCAATAAAATTACCCAAATCAAGTTGCCTCAAATTTTTAATATCAAATAGTGTTAAGACACCATCCATATACCACCTCGTTGATGTGGTTTTTGATACACCATTGTACCTACAAGTCATGAAACTTATAGGGTGGAAAACCAAAAACTATTCCACTATTTAGAAAGTGGTTAGCCTAAAAAATATTTATTACAAAATAACAAAATAATATAAAAAATACAAAAGTCTTATCAAAACTCGTAAATTGGAAATGGAATTTGACTAGTCTATTCATAAGGGGTTACATGGGTGATAAAATAATAAAAATAAACCCACTTAGAAAAAATGTACACTATTAGCCATTATGAGCTTTCAACTCGTTCAAGGCCTTAGGTCTAAGGTCTATGTGAGTGGAAGATGAATAGCCACATACATAAAATCACAATTTGACAAGTTTAATATATTACCTTTTATGATTTAAAATTTATCATTAAGCTCCTAATCTAACACCATGATTTAAAAATAGAATAAAGGAAGGGGGAAAGAAAGGGGTTAGAGAAAGAAATATAAAATTGAAAGTCCATCTCACTCCTCCTACACATAATTCTACAAGTGGATAGATTGAACAACAAACTATTCTTCATTGAAATAGTTTCCCATAATCCAAATGTGAGATGGTGAAATCTTCAAAGGAGTTGAATATAAATGAAATATTAAATATTCTTTAAATAATGCAATCTAAATTACCACACAATACACTTGAACTATAGTAAAGTGCAAGTGGCCCAAAATATATGTTAAATCCATCAACATTTATTTAATTAAATATAGAATTATATTAAAAAAATAAATTCAAAGTTTAGAAACATGAAAACCCAAGAAAATTAGAGAAAAATCTAGCATATTAATTCATAAGTAAGTTTATATGGGTTTCCATAATTTCCAACCCTTTAAAAATGAGTTACAACCATGTATAAATAGGTATATCTTGATAGGGATACCAACAATAATTCCCTCTAAAATCATAAAATGATAGAACACTTTAGAATGTGAAAGGTCAGCTTGACTTGTATTTTCACATTCTATTCCTCCATTAAATGGACCATCTAATGCACAAATTCAAGTGTTCCTTATCGTTTGATGATCTCCTCATTGTATAAAAGTTTTGACAAATGTTTACACATTCCAATATCATAACCCTAGTTAATTTTTTCCTCTTAAAATTCACATCTAGTATTTTGTTTTTATCAAAAGTAAAGCATTGAGTGCATCTAAAATAATTAATTTGAATCCCTTAAAAATATTAAATGTAGAATAGAGAATTAATTCTATATTATTATATTTTAAAAAAAATTAAATTGGGGTGCATGAATTTTATCATTTCTAAATAATTTCAAATCTCCAATTTAAATGAGCTAAAACCTTTAGAATGAATATTTTAGCATTCTATTGCAAATTGGACCTGGTTACCAATTTTCAAGATTGAAGGTTGGGGTTTGGGTCCACCTTGAAATTTACATAAGTTGTATAATTGCTTGGTAATATGGTATTTAAAATTCTTAATTATTTGATTTACCAACACTTCAATTGTTGTACAAACAATTGTCATTGTACCAAAAGATTGAGAGATGCTAATGCCTGACACAACTGCCAGAGTTAATGAATCCATGGGAAGCAATTAAGAAATCACAAACCCAAGTTCTACACTACACATCACAAGGAGACCAAGGGTACACACCTTGCAACAATCACCCCCCAACCCAAGCAAGGTGTTCGAACCCGTGACCCAGGCTCTGATACCAATTGTTGCATAGATGATTGTTGTTGCATCAAAAGATCAACTTGTCAATGTTTGATACAACCGACATGGCTAATGAATCCATGAGAGGTGGTTAAGCCATGCCACAAACTTGAGCGTTGTGTTTCACAACACAAGGAGACCAAGGGTACACACCTTGCAACATCAACTTCCAAATATATACCACCTCAGAGGCTTGACTTCTCAAACAATATCAAATTTCCTTTTATATATCTTCAAAACTATTTAGGTATAGGTTTATATTTCACTAGTATATGGTGCCTACTTGCATTTTAGTAGTCAATATTGACCCACATAAAGTTTAGAATTGTATAAATTTGGCTAATTTTCAATTTTCTATCGCTTTGTAATTTTGTATGTGACACTAACTTGTAATCTACAAGTTTAAAAAAAATATAAAATAGAATGGATACTTTGAGAAGGATGTGAAAATATAGTTTTTTCAAGTGTTAACTAGTTGAATGACCACCATTAAGAATATTTTAAAGACTTTAAATGGATTTAAAGCTAGAAATCCATACAAACACTAAATTTTATAATTACTCATAAACCAGGGTAGTGATCCTTGAAAAGGTCAAATGCTTATAATGAAAATTTTGAGATTTATAACATTTTTCCATAAGTCAGGTTCAAATTTGGTTTTAAATAATTAAACTAGAAGATATGAACTAGAAATTTAAAGAGAGTACCAAATTTGGAGAAATAAATTGTTAGCTTCATGGAGTTTAAGGTAAACTTGGGTATTTTGGGAAGAATAAAAAAGAAATTTGGAAAAAACTAGGAAAAGAACACCATTTTTTTTGAAATATAAAAAGTTATAAAGTCATCAAAGATTTGAATTGATTATCAAGCTAAGAAATATAAAATAGAAAAATGGTTAAGCTTGCTAGTTTGCAAGTTTTCCCAAATTCACAGTTCATACAATCATCACAATATGTTACTTGGGTAATAAATAAATTCCAAGGAATGTGGAAGGTTTATAACTAAAAATATTAGAGTTAATAAACTTAGGAAAAATGGAAACAAAATAACCCCATAGGTTTATTAAACATGAGTGACTTCAATAATTATGTTTTGGACAAATAATTAATGATAAAATAAAACATAAAGTAAAAAAATATGATTTTATGAAAAGGAAAATCTAATGCCCAAATTTTTTGCAATAAAATACAGCTAAAGGCAAAACACAAATTCCAATTTTTGATTACAACACATGATTAAATCTCACAATTTTGTTTCCAAAGCACACACTTCTAAAAAGCATAACAACATTCAACCAAATATAGATTATAATATTTAGTTAAGTAACTAAATTGCTTAGGAAACCCTAGTAGGGCTTCAAGAGAAGACAAGGGATTCACATAATCTAGTAGCCCTAATAAGTCCAACAAACACATTCACGGTCATAAGACACCATCAAGTCATAAGCTATGCCAATACAATATATCAATATTAAATCAAGTAATGAAAAGAGAGCAAACCCACTTCCTCGAGGCTCATCTCTGACGGCCTTGCCTACGTTTATATTTCATAGAGCAAACATAGTTCAATGACTTGAGTTCACCCAACTCATACTTGATTGACTAGCAATCACACATAACTCTCAGGTTTAAATAGCCACTAGCTCACAATAGTAGTAAATACTAAGAATGAATAACAACAGTGAATCTATGAGGGCTCCTTCTACTATAAGGTGTGATTAACAATCCTGATTACAATGCCCTTAAGGGCCACTTGCCAAAATAGATAATCAAGAATGATCTAGAATGAAGGTGATCATATGATATCATGAATTGAGGATTATAATTGTAGTTGGGGTTTCAATCCCATAATACAAAGGACACCATATAACATGGATAAGATTAAGGGGTGAAAAGGGTAATAAGACAATCCACATATTCAATCTTCAAGACAATTCAACCATCAAACACTTGGTTGACTAACACAAGGGATATAACCCTTATTAGGTTCAGAGACCGCTCTATAAAAATTCATTTTATGCCTTTAATCCTTTAATTATAGAATATAAGAGTGGGTACACAACCCTTTCTAGGGTCCTCTTACCCAAGACAATTTCACTGTCAGTTTCCACCCACTTAGGTGAAGCTGGAGGTCCAAAACCTCAATATGGATAGGCACATCACACTTACATGACAATTTAATGTCTACACTTAATATCTGCTATACTTCATGGTTGCAATTCTAGTTAAGTGAAAAGTTCAATGGCCATCTCTGACCACAAGATAATTTACAGCAATAAGATAACCCAAAGAACCAAACTTGCTCTCCTCCTGACCATATTGGCATCATGAAGCCTCGTGAGCTCTAGCCAAACCCCCGAGCAAGAAATATTTTAGCCTCCATGATGTTGAAATGGGGTCTTCCATTCAGATAATATAAAATAATGTTTCAAGACAAGACTTATCTAAGTAACTATCAAACAATTCCATGAGGGCGATACTCAAATTTTGCTGAACAGAGCATTCAACACCCATTATTCTTACTAGTTAATATGTATCAAAAACTTAAATATATAAATTACTATTATTGGTAGTTGAGACAAAAAGGGACGTAGAAACCTAATCTCTATTCATGTAGGGATAACATTAAAATCATCATATAATGGCTTATGGACAAGGGTTTAGCTAGGTACCAATGGAATGGTTGAGGGAAGCCAACATTTGAATCTCAGTCTAAAACATAAAGATTACATCAATAGGCTCCACAGGTTTTTTCTTTTCAACCTTCCCCAAAAATTGCCTATCTCAAGATAAATCCTAAAAGTCTAATGTGTGAGTGCAGGATCATGGGAGTCCAAAAAGTGGCGATATGACCAAAAATGGCTGACAACTTTTTCTTTATCCAAATTTGATGAAACTAAAAGGGTTTATTGAAAAAATTGTCAAATTTCCAAAAATATAAGATACGCCTTATTTGGAATTAATTAAATAAATATTATTGATTTTATACATACATTCTGACTAAAGTTCTGATTATTGGCCTATTGAAAAAATCTACAATTCTTAAATGATTTAACATTTTTTGAATTCGAAAGATGTAGCACATTCTATACTTCCCATACTATAGGATAAAAAAAGAAAAAAAAAATTTCATAAATTTTAGACCAAGTTATGGTGGTTAGACAAAAAAGTTTTAATATTTTTAAAAGGTTTTAATAAAAATATCATAACTAATTATTTACTTGCAAAAAAAATACAAAACATCAGAGCATGTGTCTTCTACCTATATTGAAATTTTCAAATAAATATATTACTTTTTTCTTGTACTTAGTTTGGTCAGACACACACCTACTTTTTATTTTTTCCGAAAAAATTTAGTAATACTACATTGGAATTTTAATTTTTCACCAAATAAATTTACTTTTTTCCAAAAAAGGAATAGTATATTAGAAATTACATTCAATTTGCTACAAATTTTGTTCTTACAATATTTTCAAATTATGTTAATAACATTCAAATTTTTATGTCAAGTTGACTAAGTATATTTTTTCTAAATTTTCATTACCACTTAAGGGCCTAGTTTGGACCCCCATGATCTTGCACTAACCCTAATGGTAACTGCTACTCAGTGGTAAATTTTTTTGGCCAAGTTGCAAATTTTAGCAACAATACGAATTACCCAATGAATTCAATATTCCTAATAAAGCATATGTATAGAACTTACTTATAGTGAGATCATCCACCTGCAACCCCAAAACACTCATAGATACGATCTGGGTATAAACATGAACTCCCATAGATTACCCCCACTATAATCAATGTACATACTACACAACCAACACTCTCAATACAGACAATATGGTTCAACACACAAATGCATAGATACATGTACACAAAAACCAAGTGGTTATGCTTAAAATCAGCTAAAGATAGACCCCCATACTTGCACAAATATTCTCCAAGGGCCCGAGATAAGGTCTTGAGCCCTTGATTTTGCTCCACAAATCCTTTGTCCTCCATGAAACTTGAATAAGGAACTTCAGTCATACAATAAATATGAACAGTGTGATTATGTGCATTCCAACCTCTATTGCTTGGAGAAAGTGGCATGCCTAACAACTATTTTCCTCCCTCTTTCTCCACCACATCCTATTTCCCCTTTCCAAAAAGAAATCTCTCCCATTTTCTTCATCAATAAGCTTCCCTCCCTTGGGTCATGCACCTTTGACCAAAATCATTTCACCTGTAATTCTTGGCATCCCACTAACTAGGATTTGTTTTGCATTAAATGTCATCCCCCCATTTGCTTGATCTCCTCCAGCTTACATAGCTAACCTTCCAATTAACAGTGGTGTCTAATTTATTTCTTTGCTTGTAAGAATTTCGCCTCCAACTGGCATATCATTTTCCATGCCATTATTCCATTTGCCTAGCCACCAATAAATCCAATCTTTGAATGTAGGTCTTCGATCTTGAAATTTGTGCCATGATCTGGCGTATGTCATTTACTCATCTTGCTTTTAAATTGCAACCATTTGATTTGACTTGCTTTAAATGTGGGCGTAGATTTTAAGTGATTCACAACAATGATGTGAATCAATTGAACAATTAATTTTTTCCATGTGTCTTAGTCTAACAAACCCACACTAGTCAACTCTGGTCAACATAAGCATCCTACAAAATTACTCCTTTATTTTTGGTAATCTTATTCTTTCTTTCTATTGGGGGTTGGAAGTCGCTAATATCCCTTACCTCATACTTGGGGTGCATAGTAGAGCTTAATAAGAAAGCTCAAACACCAATGTCCGAAGCTCTTTTACACCTATTGAGGTTTGGCCATCGGACTTACCCTTTACCATTTTCCTTCCTTTAACTATTACAAGCCAACACACAAACCTTTGAACCACCAAAGTGCAAACTCCAAAACATGCATGAGTTTGACAAATGTTGAGGTTCTCTCTTCCCCCTTATTTCTTACCTACCTTTGTGTTAAGATGTAAGCCAACCAACCGACCTGTGATGTCCTAAACAATCGTTTGAAAATCAAGCTTAACCCTTTCGGGTGTTGGCCTTTGGACATCCTTCTTACCACATACTTAACAAATTGCGAAGGAATGAGCCTTAAAGCTGACCCGCAAACACCAAAATCATTTCAGGGTTTCATCTTACCCCTTCCTTGCTTCATGTTAAGGCATAAGCCTTAACACCAACCTGTGAACACCGAGACCATTTTGAGTGTCAGGGTTCAGGGTTTCATTATACCCCTTTATTAACATTCCCAGTGAGGCCTAAACCATAACACCGACCCAAAAACTCTGACAACATTTTGAGTGTTGAGGTTTGAGTTTTCCTCCTCCTTCCTACTTAACATTTTGTTGAGGCCCTAAGGCCAATCTTCGATCCCCGAAACCTTTTTTGGTGTCGGAATTCAAAATTTCTTCTTTCTGCATCCTTTTCTTTATGTTAAGCCTTAATGTTGAAGCTCGATATTCGACACCCTTTTAGACTTTACTCCAACTTACTTCATACTTATCATTATGTTAAGGTGTAAGCCTTAGGTCTGATCTCTGATACCCAACAAGTAAGACTTAAGCCTTAATGTCAATGCCATACACCATCTCAAACTTAACCCATTCCTTCTTCATTTCTTTGAGGTATTTGATATAAGGCATGGATGGAGACTGAAGTCTAATCTCTTCCAGCAGAGAGTAAGCCTCAAGCCCAGAGCCTGAAGCACAATCAGACTTAGCTGAAAATGACTAACTCTTTTCTTCTTTAGCAAGTAATATAAGGTAAGCCCGAGGCCCAAACTTTTGAAAATCTTCAAGGCTTTCTATAGTGACACCCTAAGGCCAATGAATTCTTCACCCTAACATCCTTATGTATCCCTTTTCACCTCAAAAAAGTAATCTCATTTGATATCACTTAGATCTCCTTTAGACCTTAATGAGGTGCCCCTTTTGACCTCAATGACAATTAGATTTCCAACATGCTATTATTCTAATTAAAGCTAGGTTCAACCATCCCTATCAATTTAACTCTCTACTAACATCTCCCAACTATACATAAGGGTACGATGTTATAATCTACGAGTAGATCGTAATTCCATGATAAGGCACAACCCAAGAGGAGAGAAGACTCTAAGACTCTTCATCTATCCTTATTTACTTACTATCTTAAAATCTCCCTTAGTTAAGCAATACCATAGGGGTCAAATCTACACCTGCTATATTTATTAAAACCTTTAAGGCTCCTTTAGTGACTTGAGCCACAATACTTGCTATGAGGAACCTCAAGTGAATATTATAGGAGACATTCAAAATCAACATGAGTCAAATGATAAGAAGGGAGCTTTATTACTAGTGGAACTTAGCAACCCATGTAACATGACAAATTGTAGTATCTATCAATGTACATTTAGTCACATACCTTAATAGAAGCATTCACCTAATAATTTAACTAATATACTCTTAGAATCAAATGACTAAAAGTACAGTGGCACTCAAATACCATTGGGTCTTGTATCATCTAAATGATGAACCATAAGTCTACACAACAAAGTAGCATAAGTTTAGAATAAAATAGATATGATACAAATATAAAGGGAGGGGCCTTACAAAAAAATCCTACTAGGGTCCCCAAAGGTTTAAATTTTAAGATCAAGTTGTGAAGGGTTGTAATAGGCTGAGACACTAAAGTTTATTTTATTGAGTCTAAAATATTCTACCAAACATACCCAATATGACTCTAATAACCTTAGAAAATTTGATGATTTATTTCCAACCAAATTTACTAAAGAATAAATAGATAATCAATAAATTAAGCTACCAAAAGACTATAAGTAGAAGCAAGATGATATCCTCAATTAGGGCTCCAAAAGTTAGACAAATACTTAGCTTTAACAAAATTTTGGTTCCAAATGCACCATTGCCTCCAAAGACCCTAAAAAAAGGAACACTAAAAAAATAAATAAGTGACACCATCCTCTTTAACACCACATAGAGCACATTTGAAAGGACACTAGAATCCTCTCTTTATTATGTTGTCCTAAATAATACATTTATTTTAGCAAAGAAACTAGAGAATGCAATTATATTTAGGCCAACAAAAATTTATTCTAGGTCTTTTTCCACTAAGGGAAGTCCTTGTACTCATAATTTTCATTGTCCAAGATATGAAACCCATAAGAAACTAAATAAATTCTTTGATGATCATATCCCCAAGAAAGAGTATCAAACTCATCCAAAAAGCAACATTGTTGCTGAACAAAAATGGAAGATAAAGTTTCTTGAGCTTCTGGATCTCCCTCTAAAGGACAATAACTTGGATCCTTCCAATAATAATGCTATATTCCCCCATCAAGAAAGGCATACAAGTATAACACTTTAGACCAACCACCATCCAAAACTAATTTACTCAAAGGCAACAAATGAGGAAATGAGATGACGATTGACCCAGATAAGAATCCCATATATCCAACCCAAAAAGGGTATTGTTAATAAAATTTATAATCCATAAAATGTCCTACTTAACAAGAAAGGCTCCTTTCTTGAGAGTAATCCAAATTATAAAACCTTTCCCAATTAAATTTATTTTTGAAACCTAAAGAATATGTTCAATACTTTGTAAATACTTATACTTTAAATTTTTAGCCCATGGTTGATCTTGGTACCTACACCATCTCTAGTAAATTATAATACAAGGCATAACTATTCAACTAAGAGAGACAAACACCAAGAACCCCATTTTATTTTGGTTTACAAACTTAGTCCTAGCTAATAAGATTCTATTTTTGAAATTCCAAATTTCCTTACCAAATAATTTTTTTAAAAGAGATTCAAACTCATTTAGAAAAAAAATAGGAGAAAAAGCCTCTAGAAATTTATAAATAGGAAGTGTATGCAACTCAAAATTTTAAAGGGTAAGATGTATTAAAAATATAAACATTGGAACCTTGGTCTAGTGAGAAACCTACATTCCAAATCTATCAAGAATGTTTATCCACTAAAAACATGCTCATTGGATTTTATTAGCCAATTGACTATCACTTTATATGGGAGATTCTATGGTCAATAGGCATAGTATAAAAAATTGCTCACTTAAACAATAACTTTGGCATATTATCTTTATTTGTGGTTTGGTGTAAAAAATGATATCTTGAAAAAAATCTCTTGGATAATCATATCATATAATTTTTGTAAACTATGAAGAATTAATAACTAAAACAATGACATTTTAAAGTCAAATATCTATCAAGAAATAGCAATTATAGGATACAAGGAACTTGTACACATCATAATATCCAAATGAATGAGCCTCATAAAAGATGACTAATGAAAAACACACTAATCCTAAAATAACCTTTAAGGAGGATTATTTACTACCTTTCCTAGTATTCCTCAAATCCATATGCATTTAAGGAACTAAGCTTGTACTCGATTAAATTTTTTGTATAATAAGACATCATATGCATGTCATGTATTTTTTCTAAGTTATGATTGTGAAAGTGTAAGAGAATAATTATCAACCAAAAAACAATGTAATGAGACTATAGGAAGCATTGTTACAACCATAATCCATACACTTATTGTCACAAGTTCCATCTCTAGTTTTTTGGTTATCATATATTAGGTGTGTCTACTCTCATACACATAACCATCTATATGTAGGGTTCTACAACAAGTGTTATAGCTAATGCTACAATAATTTACCTCTTTGACTTCCTATCCTCATTATTATTACGACCATGTGTAGTTGCAACAATAGTAACCACCACAAGTACATCCATGACTCCAAATAAAATGCCCATAAGTATCTGCATTATGAATAGGTTGCTCCTTTCTCGTGGATTTCATGTCTTTCAACCCCTTTGCCCTCTTCCTTTTCTATTATTTTTGTCAAAAAGAGTACAAAAATATTTTCCTAATCATGTGAGACAACACATCAATAAAATAAGGCCCCCTTTTGATTATATCTTCCTTCTTATTTAATAATTCTTGGCAGCTTTCAACCTTACACCTCCTAGCATATCACCCACCCCTTACTTTATCCAAGTTTCATAAAATTTATTTATTAACCCCACATTGTTCTATGATTTAATGATCACTTAAATGCTTATATTTTAAAATGTGGGCTGCATAGTCATTCTAGAGAAATTGAAGCATATGATATATACACTTTCTATATTATATATTTTAAAACAAATTGAATCACTTTAAATACTTCTTTTTGCTCAACACATACACATCATTCAACCTTTACTAATTAATAAAATTGAAGTGCATATAATTAGAATACACATCCACACACACCCACACACCCACACCCACACATCCACACATCCACACACCCACACACACACATATAAATATAAACAAAAGAACCTGTAAACTTAAAGAGAAAACAAAAACAATGGATAAAAAAAAGAAGATAAAAATAAAATCAATAAAATGAAAATGAGGGAAAAACACAAAAAGAGTCAAAAGGAAGTAAATATAAAGACAATGAAGATGAAAAAGATACAAATAAAATTAAAGAAAAAGGCAAAAAAATAAAGATAAATACAAAGAAGAAATAATATGACTAAATACATATATATCATATACAAATAAATGAAGAAGAACAAAAAAGAGGACTAAAGAAGATATATGTATTTAGTCATATCCTTTCTTCTTTGTATTTATCTTTATTTCTTTGTCTTTTTATTTAATCTTATTTGTATCTTTTTCATCTTTATTATCTTTAAATATTTACTTCCTTTTGACTCTTTTTGTGTTTTTCCCTCATTTTCATTTTATTGATTTCTTTTTATCTTCATTGTCTTTATATTTACTTCCTTTTGAGTCTTTTTGTGGTTTTCCCTCATTTTCATTTTATTGATTTTCTTTTTATCTTCTTGTTTTTATCCATTGTTTTTGTTTTCCCTTTAAGTTTAGAGGTTCTTTTATTTATATTTATGTGTGTGTGTGGGTGTGTGGATGTGTGTGTATGTGTATTCCGGATGTATGTGCATTCTAGGTGTGTGTTTCTTTTTTCTTTCTTTTTATCGTTTCACATTTCTTTATATATTTATTAAGAATTTTTATTTTTTATTTTCTTAAAATTAGGGGTTTCTTGATTTTTGATTTAGTGTTTTTTCCTTTCTTTTTTCAGTGGGTGTTTTCTTTTTCATTATTTATAATTGTTGTTTATCTTCTTCCTTATCTCTTTTCTCGTCCTCGAACTACGTGTAACCTTCCCTCCCCCCTCTCTGCTTGTTATCTTGTCTAAGTCTGCATTTATCCATTTTTTTCTCCTCTTGCTCTCTTTCATCTTGATGATGGATTACAAAGTGTGATCCGAAACGTTGATGCTAAAAACTTTGGACACAATCGAATCCAAAAGCTATACAAATTTATTATAAATGCAATAAAATTTCATAAACTATTCTCCAATTAAATTTCATCATTTGTTCCTTTCTTGTTTGACTTTAACCACTATTCACCCAATTATGATTAATGTTTGCTATGGCATTAGCCAATTCCATGTAAATAATGAGATGTTAAGTGAACTGCAAATGCCTGGTCTAATCACATGAAATATTTTGTATGTTTTAGTTCAGTTATTTCTCAAATCAATTGGAATGTAGAACCTAAAGTTTTCAATAAAAAACGTGAAGGCCAAGAGATGATTAATATCAAACAAATTACAAAGTCAAATCTAATTTTTTTTAAAGCTGTCAAACAGATGACCCACGCATCTCAACTCTACAACTGTTCACACTTAGAATATTAAAATAAAAATAAAATATTAAATATATAATCTCTTTCTCCTAAAATTCCCATATTTCCATCATTAGTTGTTATGATGGAAATACCTCTCTCACCATTAGTTCGCCTCCATTCAATATTTGAATCTACTGAAAACAACACGAATAGATTTATTCTTGTCCTCTTTTCCTAGAACATGGGTTTCATTCACATTCTCTTAGATTTTCCTGTAAATTTTGGTGTTTTAAACTGTACTTACATTGAAAACGACTTGATTGAATTTATTCATATCCATTTCGTGAGAAAATGGGTTTCTGCCATATTCTCTTTGAAGAATTCCTTGCAACTTAAATTAAATTTCCTGAAGTTTTGATAAAAAAGGACATGAGAATTAAATTTCCTGAAGTCTTGATAAAAAAGGACATGAGTAACAAAATTCTTAGATCTTAACCATCACAGAACATGGGTTTTATTCGTATAATTTAAACTTTTTCCAACCCAACTCATATTGAAATTTCAAAGGTCTAATCAAACGCACATTGACTTACTGTGCAGAGCACATCAAACAGACCAGGATGGGACAACTACTTTTTCCCCCCTCCTACCCCACCATAAAAAATTCAAAGGAACAGGCCTAACGCGGATTCCATTACATCATTGAGTGAGTGACACATTTCCACCACACTTTCCTTCAACCCAAGAATACAAAACCTAGTCATGGGCTCTCACGACTCATCAATTTTCAAAACTTTCTTTTATTGTGCTTGGCCTAAACGGCAAATTAGAAAAGATCAAAATGTACAAATATTGAAATCACAGAAAATCAAGTAAATAGTACGATAATTTAAAATAAAGTCAAAAGTTTTTAAGATGCCCAAAATTATTATGAAAAGTAAACAATCAACAAATTTGAAAAAATAAATTGAAAGCTTTGCTTTAACATGTAGCTTTGAATGAATGAAAGATTTTAATGACTTTTTTCAAAACTTTCTTCTATTGTGCTTGGCGTAAACGGCAAACCAGAAAAGACCAAAATGTACAAATATTGAAATGACAGAACACCAAGTAAATAGTACGAAAATTTAAAATAAGGCCAAAAGCTTTTAAGAAGCCCAAAAGTACTATGAAAAATAAACAACCCACAACTTTGAAAAAATAAATTGAAAGCTTTGCTTTAACATGTAGCTTTTGAAATGACTTTTTTTCTCAAAGTTATTAGTTTATAATAATGTAATCCTGATAATCAAAGGCTAAAAAATATTAAAAGTGAAAAATTAGATAATTTTATAAAAATTTCAATTTTTTTGAAATGTCTATTTATATGGCATTTAATTGGTAATAATGTAATTTTAATTAGTTAGAAGGTTAAAAATAAAACTATGAAAAATAGAATGTTTTATTATTTTTAAAAAATTTTTAAAACGTGTCTATACAAGTTATTTAGTTGATGTTTATGAAGTATTGTTCATTTATTCAATTGATTATTGCAGAGGTGAAAAGTGAATATCTAGCACTCTTTTTCCATTAGTTTTAGATTCATTTTGAGGTTTTCTTCTAATTAATTATTCTAATATTTTATTGATTTTAAGTCTTTATTTCGTTAAATATCTAGTCTTTATCTTCACAATTATAAGCCAAGATTATTTACATGACCTTCATTCTTAGTCACTTTTAAGCCTAAATGCATATAGATGAATACTTTTTTTTAAGAGAAAGAACATAAAATTTAAGGCTACGAACTTTAAGATTAAGGTCATGCAAAAATTTAGAAATTTAAGAGGCTTCATTAATTGATATGATGTAATTTCAATTACAATTAAAATATTCAAACAAAAAGTTGATTTATTTATTCTTTTTATATTGAATATACAAACACTATTTTTACACAACTTCAAATTTTCTTATTTTCTTGTATATAACATAAAATAGTCATTTTGAAAATCTGAGAGCAGCTCAAACGGGGAAAATTAGCTACAAATTTACGATGAAGGAGAGCATTGTGGGAAGCATCTAGATGGCAATATAGATAATGAGGGCATTGGAATCTTTATTCAGACAAATTATTCCTAATAAGATTTTAAAGCAGTACCTTAATTGAACTATGAGAACCTATCCCTACATAGAACTATCTTATAAATGTAGCCCATAACCAAGAGAATTACAACAAAGTAAGCCAAACAATGATAGATCTACCTTGGACTCAAAGTAGTTGGAAAACAGTGTGATACGGTTGGGCTTAACCGACACACTCTAAGTAGTTGACTGCTTAGGTGGCCAGGTCCATGTGGGGCCCTCTTAACCCATGCTTTTCCATTTCCCTTAACCCGAGCTTTTCAAATCTCGGCTGCAATTCATATTCGTTGTTCCCTTTTCCATACCCATTTGCAATTTCCGTTTCCACCGTTTGACAGGATTGCACCGTTTGAACACCGGGTTTTAATTTTAGTCCCACATTTGTTCCTTACAAAGAATAGGATCAATGTAGTTCTTTATATTAAGAAACCCTCTTTACATATTTGAGTGAGCTCACGGACAAAATAATAGAAGATAGGAATTGCTAAATAGGAGTTATTTTGTATAGAGTGTCAATTAATTATTTTTATATTCAATGAAATTAAAATGTTATATTTAGTTTAATTTATTTGTATATATTAAGTTTAAAATGTTGTATTTATTTTAATTTATTTGTATATATTAAGTAATAATTATTTAATTAAAATATTGTGTATTTTAAAAATCAATATTAGTAGTTAATATATTTAAATTTATTGTTTTCTAATGATTATAACTTATATTTATATAAAAATATATATTTAATGATATATAATTTATATTTAATATTTTTTTAATGAATATTACTTATATTTAATAAAATATATATTAAATATATATTTAATGATGTTATTTTATTTAGTTATTTATTTTAATGAAAAAATGTTATTTATTATGATATTATTTTAATATGAAGGAATTAATATTAAAATGAAATAAATTAAATAAATTAAATGTGATGTTTACTTTAAAATTCAATGATACAAATATATTATAGGAGATGTAGATATTATTTAAAGTGTTAGAGGTTTAGGGCTAGATTTTATAAATGCTTTAAAATACACAAACAAAATGTTTTTTTCTTTGGTTTAGATGTGTGTCTATAAAATAGAACTAATTTACAAACCTAAACCTATAGTTCCACCAATCAACTAGAAAAAATAATAATTATTGGAATTCACTCACTTTTATCTTCTAACATTTACATCTCAATAAAGATAATAGGGATACAAGCCTAAACCATTGATCCTTGAGGATTATAGAAAAAAAAGAAAGCTAAACAAATAAAAGTGCCCATTAATTTACAAGATAATACAAATACTAATATCCAAGATAAGCAAACTAAATAACAAGTCAATAAGGATCAAGGTACAATTCAACAATAACAAGTTGGTAATAATCAACAAGATATTCCATGTGCCTTAACATTCATACTTCCAACTCCACAAAAGAAAGAAAAAGATGATAAAATCGCAGGTCAAGAAAAAGAGCAAGTGAGTAAAGAAGTATCTTAGCTAGATATTTATTTTATATGGCCACAATGACAACAACAACAAATGGTACTCTTTTTCATAGGTGTCTATTTTGTTAGAGTTAAATATATAATATATTGTTAATCAATAGTAAAGATTGCATCCTAAGATCTTTCTAGCATCATATCAATGATTCATACACCTAGAGCTAGAAAGAAGCAAAGGGTTTATCTAAAATAACAAGGGAAGGTACAAGTTCTAGGATAGATGAAATAGTTAATCCTATTATTGAAAAATTTGATAGAGACCTAAGAGATGAAGAATACCATATGACTATAATAAAGCTTAAACAACATATTAGAGAACAATTTTTTTTGAAAGGTCCAAATAATCACCTCTACTATTGTGTCAAGAATGAAGAATGTTGAAAAGACCAAGAAGAAATGAAAGGATCAAGTTGCAAAAGTCCAAGCATTTATCAAGTGACTAGTTCACCGCTTGCAAATAGTAGCTAGGTCTATTAATCCTATAATCATCATCTCTTATGTAGAGGCACCATCTCTAGAGAAAATGAAATGTATTGATAAAGTAACAAAGGTTTGAAACAATGAAATGAGTGATAAAGGAAGTAAAATGATAGTTGAAGCTACAAATTCTTGCATAAATTCAAGCCTTTGAACAAAAAATATTAATTAACTAAGGATTTCCAAGAAGAACAAGAGATAAATGATCAAAATATTCCTCACTAAACTATCATTATAGATTTAAATACTCAAGTGTTGATCAAGTATACATTTTTAAATTAAGAAACTTTTAAATAGTCTAAAATATATATAGAAATCATCAATTTTAGAAATGACTTGACTGTAAAATATATGTAAATGCTCAAAAAATTATTTCATTTTGAGTTTATGGACATGGGGAAGAAATAAAGGGCAAGCCTACAATTGAAGGCATTTCTAATGCAAAAGAAAAATTCTTGATTTTTTTAGAGTTCAAGCATTCTACTTTACCCTATTTTGTTTTAAAGTTCACATTTTACAAGATACTGTTCAAAATAGGCATTGATCCTTGAAATTTGTGTCATTTTCAAGTATTTTATAAATTGTTAAATTTATTCTTTTAATAGGAATAAAATCAATAGCTTGAGAGGGACTATTAATAACAAACCAAGATACAGAATGAAGAACATCATTCTCAGCCTCTTTAGAATCCCCAAATGAAAATAAGATAGGACATCAATGTCATCCACAAGAATATTAGAACCAATATTCTTCCAAACAACCTTCAAAAATAGAAGTATCCACATGGTGCTCAAAACAAAGAGCAATATTCAAATATTATGATCATCACTACCAATAATCATATCTTTCTACTAGTTTCAACTATCATTAACAAAGTGTAACTAATTAAAAATACCTTATTTGTGAGGGTTGAAGTTACTAAGAGCTTTGGAATCACCATCAATAAACTTTGTTGTCTAAGTTCCTATTTTTATGCAACTATAACCCTGCATTATTGACCACCATAGTAAATTTAACTTTCTTGAAAGGCTAGTGAGAAAATGATTCTTGTCTTGAGAAACATGATTATTCCTAGCAATCCATAAAAACTATAGAATCTCAATAGAAATTTTTTCAAAAGATTTATTTAAATGTGGAGAACTAACTATTTTCCCAAATATAATATGAAACAAACCGACTTCTTATTTGCACTTCTATTCCAAAAAGGATGAAATAAATTTTAGAAAATCTTAGCTCGAGGACACTAAAAGAATCCACCAAACATGTCCATACACTAAAAAAGATTTAAAATCCTTACTTAAAATGACGATGCACACACTTATTTTTTTAATAAAAACCATCCACTTAAGAAAAATGCTTCTTAGGCTCAATGTTACTAAATCATAAAATAAGCTCTTTTTTATCACACGGGTATATTAGAATTAAATTAAAAGATCTCTTAAGGATTAAAGCTTTCATTAACTAAAATATTGTTCATATAATTAATAAATTTACAAGACCTAGCTTTAGATTAACACAACCTAGTAAAAGAAAGAAGGTAACTCTTACCATTCACTAACCAACACAATGAACAAAATCTCAAATATTTTTTTTTTATCTAATCAAAGACCTCCCGACCCTTTAAAATTCCTTAATAAATCACCTTGCCTTTCACAATGGACCCAAAAATAGTAGATCTAGAAGAATTAATATCAAACTAGTATAAAGAATTTCTTCATAATAGAGACTAGATCAATTTTAACTTTGTTTAGGGATAAGCTTTAAAAGCCCGCTTAATATAAAAGAAACAACATAAAAAATAATGTTTTTAAAATCCCAAGATTGCATAAAGTTTTATGTTTCCCTTATTATGTAACCAAATTTTTTTATAAGCTTATTTAACTAGCTAACCTTATAAGCACCCAACAAACATAAAGAGAAATATATTGTTTAAAAAGATAAAAAGAATTTACACAATTAAAATTGGCTCTAGCCAAAAAAAAATAACACAATTTTAAAATCCTTAAAATAATTTTCCACTTGTTTAAGAGGGATTAAGTGAAAAAAGGGCCTTAAAACATTCTATAATCACATTAATACTAAAGCAACTCCAAAAAAATCATTTTTTTAATTGCAACCTTAAATTCAAAAGTCAAACAATAAATAAAAATATGAAATGCCTTTTATAAATATAAAGTGCAACCTTTATGTTAAGTAACGAATTATAATAAATTAACATATAAACTAATACCCCATATTTATTTTAAACATTTGATGGATGTTATTCATTACATGCTTTTTCAATTTTGCATGTTGTTGGTGGAGTTATTACTGGGAGGAGAATATAATGGTGAAATATTTTTTTAAAGTAAATCTATATCATTGTAGTATTTAAAAATATTTAAATAATCTCTTTGTTGATATATTGTTTACTTTGACATGCACCATCATATAAGTTCACATGTACATCAATATGGGAGAAAAATTTAATGATATATCCAATGCCCTTTTTCATTATTTTTGAGACACTTTGACTAGATTGTCTTTTGTGTAATAGCAAGTCTACAAGTGGCCAATGCTTGTGTGGATTTATCTCATGGAATTACCCTATCTTGGATAAGATCTAGTGAAAACTTGACCTTGATCATCCATACTTGTAATTTTGAACACTACACTTTTAAAATTCAAATTTTAAATCTTGACAACAACCTCCCATTAGTCACTGTGAGCTTACCTAGTGCATGTTTGTGTTGATTTGCATGCTACATTTTATTTAAAGACATTCAATCAACCGTTTAAGATTATTAGGAGATTCATCAAAAGAGAACTTTCATTGCAAGTAATGTAATAGCGCTATATCATAACATATATCATCATACCTTTAATCATTATTCCTAGGTCATGGAATTGGTTTAGTTAGGGGTCTAATTGGGGAGAGTAAAACCCTTGCAATTTAGCACATTCCTTAAAAGTATTATTAAACATCATCAATCTATATTAAGGTTCATATATTAGAAGATCAAGGCAACTAGATTCTAAGCATCATTTTTTGCTAGTTGATTATTGTAGATAGGTTTCCTTTTTACACACTAGTTCAATTTCAGACATGTATATGAACCAAAGATTTTTTTTGAGACATTTAATTATCATCTAAGGATCTATACGAGATAACACAAGCCTCACAATTTAGTAGATTTCATAATGGTGTTTCTAAACATTGTCAATCCATATAGAGGTGTAAATGTTGAAAGATAAAATGTGAATGAATTCCAAGAATTAATTTTTTGCTAGTTGATTCTTACAATTATATGTTTAGGCTTGTATGCCAATTCTATTTTGTAAACATGTATCTAAACCAAAGCAAAAATAAATTAATTCACATATTTTAAAACATACAAAATCAAACCCTAAACTTGCAACACTTTAAATAATGAACATCTATATTCAACCCATTGAATTTTAATATAAGCATTATATGCAATTTTAATATTTCTTCTTATAAATCTTATCTTTATGACTAAATACAATAACATTATTAAATATAAGTAATATTCCTAAATACAATAACATTAAATTAAATATAAGTAATATTCCTAAATACAATAACATTATTAAATTCATAAATACAATAGCATTATTAAATTCCTAAATACAATAGCATCATTAAATATAAGTAATATTCATTAAAATATAATGAACATAGATAATATTTTAATGAATAAGTATCATTAAATATAAGTAGTATGTTATTAAATATGTATTTTACTAAACATAATTAATCATTACCAAATATAAATATAAATATTAACTTTTAAAATAGAAATAGTTTAATTAAATAATTATTGCTTAATATATTAATATTAAATAGAAAAGATACGACATTTCTATCTTTTATTAGTTTTGTCCATGAGATACTCATTGCTGTAAACTGAATATAAGGAGCTGCATTGATCCTATTCATTTAAGGAACGAATGTGGGACTAAAATTAAAACCCATGTTCAAACAGTGCAATCCTTTCAAATGATGGAAACGGAAATCGCAAACTGGTACGGAAATGGAACAGCAAATCTGAACTGCAGCCGAGATTTGAAAAGCTCAGGTTAAGGGAAATGGAAAAGCATGGATTAAGAGGGCCCCACATGGACCCGGCCACCTAAGCAGTCAAGTGTGGTACCACTGGAACGGAAGGCCTAGTGATAATTGAACTGTGAATACATAATGGTACAGGCGTTGCAGGAGGAAGAATGGGTGCTGCAGCTTCAAATTTCAGTAACCTTAGCACTTGCCTCATTTTGGGGCGACTAGCAGCATCAGGATGAGAACATCACAACCCCACCACCATCAATCGTTCTATTTCTTCCTTTTCAAACTCTCCATTTAATCGCACATCTGCAGACTCCAAAAGTCTTCCTCGACCATACAAATCCCATGCCCACGCTACAAATCGCATGTCGAACTCTACCAAGCTCACATCTATTGATTTCTTGCCAGAGGGTATTTCCAAAGCCACAGCCCCAAAGCTATAAACATCAGATTGACGAGTAGTTTTTCCGGATGCTACACATTCAGGGGCTAGATATCCCAATGTACCAGCAGCACGAGTGGTCTCAGCTAGACGCTCATGCCTCACCCTGCGCGCTGAGCCAAAATCCCCAATTTTTGTACTGAAATTACTATCCAGCAAAATATTACTGGATTTTACATCTCTATGTACAACACATTCATCCCATTCTTCATGAAGATACAGCAATGCGTTCGCGTTCGCTATTTCACAAGCTATTTTATCAAGACGCCTAAATTTGTCTAAATAATTGGCTAGTGAAAACAGTATCGCTCTTTTATTTCAAATGGTAGAAGAGCTTAAGAAATTGGCTAGTTAGAGTCAACATGCAAATTTTTATAATGGGAGCACTTCCCCCATATAAACAACGAGATATTCTACTCCATTGCACCAACTCTTTAAAAGAGGTTAAAGTGGTTGTATGTGTTAAGGAGCTACTGGTTTGGAAATCCCTTAATTGTTACCTCCTTCCTAAAGTATGTCAATTGAACTAAAGAAAAACCATAGTTGGGCTAAGTGTCAAGTTCACCAAAATGAAGGAAAATCAAATAAACCTACCTAAAATAATTTATCTAAGTCTTATTAATGAAAAAACAACTAATAATAAATTAGACCTAAATACTAAATAAACACATGAGCTAATAGAAAAATATTTAAATGATAAATGAATGAGGAGGATGACTCCTTAACTATTTAAAATTTGGCTATTGGGATTTTCCTTGGATTAGTTGATTCATTGATGATACTAGAATAATGTATATATTGTAGATGAAAATTAAGATAAATATTTTTAGTGTTTAGAAGGAATGCATGTGCCTAAAATGTACTCCTCTTGGAATTGTCATGTCTTGTTAGTATAGATCTATTATTTTCATTTATTCTAGTCTAGGACCTATTCATATGCACTCACTAGTGTTTGATATTTGATGGTGTTGAAAAATACCTTCAATGACATACTATAAACAAAGGAAAATATTTTGAATTTGTTTGATAAGAATCAATCCTTGTATGTTGATGATGTGTAATTAGTAGTTTTTGATGATGCAATATGGATGCAAAATGTGTAACTATTTATAGTGATGTTAATCAAGTCCCCTATGTTATTTGAATTTTTAGTGAATAGACTAGGGCTATCCTCTAACTACAATATTTGAGATACTTAATTCAAAATGTTTTGGTGCATAAACCAATAAGCATCAATCTATTTCTAAAATAGTTATTCTTAAGAATAATAAAATTAGAATTTGAAAAGAATTGAGTAGGATGACATATAAGATAGATTTACATCCACTTTCTAATCTAAAGAAAAAATCTTAAAAATTTAAAATGATTTAATTGTATTGAGATAATAATATTTGAAATAATAATTATAATATTCTAATCAACTTAAATAAAAAATTAAAAAAGTAAGGAGTATTTGTGTGAAGTTATCTTTTGCGTGTCTAATTTCAAAGCCCCTAGCTTGGATAGATTCTCATGTATGAGTTCTTGATGTAGCCAAAATTTACAACATATAAATTATAATTATTATTAAAAAATTGACACGAAAAACTCAAAATACTTCTACAAATTCTCCTTTATTCTTCATTCCATTCTACCTTCAAAACTGAAAAAAAAAATCATTTTAAGTACAAATATGAAAATCACCTTTTTGGAAATTTTTAGCGAAATCCAGATATTACTTTTTTGACGATTTTTAGCAAAATTCGAAAATTACCTTTTTTGGAAATTTTTAGCAGCTTTTGTAACTTGCCTTTTTTTGGTAATTTATCATGCTTATCTTCATTTCCTATGAAAGCTTCCAATTATTTGAAACTAATTAAAGTGATAGTAATTGTCAACTTACTAATCTAATTACATGCAAGAGTTTGAAATTAAATAAAAAAATAGACTAAAAAAAATCTTGAAAAATCATTAAAAACTCAATTGGACTCCTAGGTAAAAATTTATGACCTCCAAAAGTTATTGCATTGAATTCTCCTCTAGTTGAAAAAACTCATCTCCTATGAAATTCCTTTCTTGAAACTTGTGCCAGTTGTTCCAATTCAACTTCTTCAATTTCCATTATGGAATCCATGTGTTATTTTATTGTGTCAGTCCTTCCCTTTATACCATATACTTGCTATTTTGACCTTTTTGTCCAAAATATGTGCAATCCTTTCCTTTCTACTTGAAACCCATTGTTTCCAATCCATTTCTTTCTCACACTTCTCAACCTTCACCACTAAAACCTTTCCTTCCATCTCATCTCCTATTTGCATTTCATCTTAAATAAAACCCCCAAAAATATTTTTTACCTCTTTCTCCTCTATTGATGCAACATCATTATCTTCATTCTTAGTTACACTTGCATTTTTCAAAACTGTAACATCATCCAAAGTGTTACACCCTATTTCTAAGTTACCAAATCACTTTTAATTTTACTAGTAAATATTATTATGACTTTAATATGTCCAATGAATTAATGAGATGAATGTATAAGTATTTTGATTTGATTACTTTTCAAATTATTAAATGATAAAATGATATATGATGAATATGATTTCCATTTTATTGGCTAACTACGTTTATGATGCACTAAGTTGGATGTGGGAAAGAATCAAGCCCTCTAGTGAGGAGAGGGATAGTATCACCTAGGAGAGGAAATTGGTGTGGAAACCACTAATATGCCTACTTGAGCTAATGCACACACTCACGGCCTAGGTTAGATAAGTTGTATCAATATGGGCTTAGAGTTGGTAAGTAAACCTTGGTGATAGTTTTGGGTTGATAGGGATGATTGATTAATTCTCGTGTTTCTCTTTGATTGATTATTTGATTTGAGTCATAATGTTTAATCCTTGAATTGAAGCTTGAGAAATACTTTACATTTTTAACTATATATAGATGGATATATATACATTAAATATATAAATGTATATATATGATAACCCACATATATGAACATATGTGCATGTGAGTATGCATAGGTAGAAATACCTACATATACCCACATGTAGATACGACATACATGTGAGTGTTTGTATGGTTATATATATAAAAACACTTTAAATGTATATACCTATCAATATATATGCATATTATAAGTTATTAAATAATAATATATATACATTAATATATGTACATATATGTGTGTATTTAGTTAAATAACATATATATACATATACATGTATATATATGTATGTATACATATGTATATGCAAATACATATGTGAAGGGCGACATATGTATATGTATATCAATACATACATATATATATATATATATATCAATACATATATATATATTAATGAGCTAGGTTATATAAATATGCCAATCGCTATATGCCAAGTGATAGAATAAGAAGCATAAAAATTGAAATATAATTCATATAATAATGCGATGGGGAAGGAATCATAATGTTAAAGTCCCACACATTATATTAAAGGACATTAATATCATATATGATAGATAAAATAAATGTTGAATGAAAGGTGAATATGATTTGTCACACATAGGGTAGTGACTCAAGCATTTGACTGAGTCAAAATGCCACATAACTAGCAAAGTGGAAAATGAAGTCGATCTGTTTTGGAAGTGCATTTGAACTATAACTATAGGAAAATCATAACCTCCATAGAAGGTGTGACGATCAAGCTATAAGGGTAGAAAAAATCCATGAGTAGATTTAGAAGGCAAGAAGGAAACTATTTGATAGTAACACAACCATTTAGAAGAGTTTGGACTGAGTAAAAATACATGTGCAAGTTGATTTCCAACAACTCAACTAGGAATTGAGTCTGCATTCACTTGGGATTGTTTATGTTTCAAAAAATTGACTCTTTCAGTTGCTAGTAATATGGGAATGAGGTGCCCAACTATGCATAATCAATCTGCATAGTAATAGACTTGCATTTGTGTTCTCCTTTGTAGTTTGAGAGGTAGCAACTTAGGGAAAAAGGTGGTGATTATCATAGCTATCTTTTTTATTTGTGTTTCTCTCTTTTTCTTTATAAATAGGGATCAAATGGTTCTCATTTGTGGGTCAAATTTGGTGTTCATGATAGTTGCATATCATTACTGCTCATTTGTGATCATTATTGCTATCCATTGTTGTTCTTTTTGCTGAGATAATTCTGTGAGAGTATTGTGAGTTTGAGAGTAATTCTAGTGAGTTAGAGGAGCATTATTATTGTGAGTAAGAGTAGATTAATTGGGTAGATTGGAGAAAGTCTAAATTGAAGAAGAAAACAAGCTAAGTTTTATCTTTGATCCAAAGTTTTAATTCTTCATGTGGGAGCTTTATATTTCCAGGCATGCTTAGTTATATATCCATCACTCTTTTCTATTTTGAACCTATGTTTTTTCTATTGATTGCAAGTTCTTATGCAAATTATTGTTGGTTTATCATAGTTGATGAATCAAGCTTGTGCATATAGCTAGATTGGATATAAGTTGTTTTAAGGTATCTTATTAGTATGATATGTTGAATATATATAGCTATTATGATTGTATTGATTGTATGATGTAATTAGGTGAAACTATATAGAAGGTATAACTATTATACCTAGGTTATTGTATGTTACTCATATGCTTGCATGAATCGTGATGTTAATAATGCAAAGGGATTAATATCATGGTAGATGTAAATTATGACATCATTATTAAGGTATGATGTTATGTAAACCTATGATTGGTAGTTTATCCATGAGTGGAGAGCCTATGTTCTCAGTTACTCATATTTCCTTGAAAGTAGGAGAATAGTTTATTCTCAAGGGTTAGGGTATATACACAAGAATGTGATTATATATTACTATTCAAAAATAGGGTTGAAGAATGTATTAGAAGTTTAAACATTCTAATTACCTATTTATCTTATACTTGACCAAGAGTCTATACCTATTCACGGTATACTAATTGTTAAGAAGAGGACTTTACATCTCAACAACCCATAGTCATAATAAGGGGAGAATTCAAGGTGTAGAAGCACAAAATCCTCTCAAGTTGCAAATGTCCTCTAGATTAGATATGAACTTAGTGTACATTATAAACATGTGAATATGTGAGCCATATTGAAAGAAGTGATTTATGATTGTTTATGAACATACGAATTGTAGTGATGGAAAATGTACTCCTTTACATCTTATCACTATGTTTGCATCCCCCCTAATTGGTTAAACTTAATTAAGCCTCTAACTGACCCATTATGCATTTAAAATCCTAATTAATCCCATTTTCTAAAAGGGGAACTTGTATTAAATAATTACAAACATCAAATTACACATCTTGGAAAATGTGTGTCCTAGGTTTAGGGCCTAGGACCCATTTTCCCAAGGGTGAATGGGCCCTCCTTAAGTTTAGGACCCCATATTTTAATATGATTTTGGTGGTATTTTTATGATTCAAATTCAACTTACAATTTTCAGCCTTTAATGTTTAATTGTCAAGAAATTAGAAAATCACCTATAAATACAGTCTTTTTATCAAATCAAAATATCTAGCATTAAAGAAACTTTCACAAGAAAAAATATTATTGTCAAGAGAATTCAAGAGAAAATTTATCAGTCTTCTACATCAACATTCAAGATCAAGATCATCATGTCAAATTTATTTGCATCCATGCATGTTTTTGGAGCTAACATTGTGATGTAGGTTTCAAGCATTCGAGTCAAAATTCAAGCATCAAGATCAACATACAATCAAGCCATTTCATGCAAGATTTAATCCTTGGAGAGATGTGTTAGACTTCAGTCCTCCAAGGGAAACTATTAAAGGGTTTGGTGAGTTGTAACAATCTAGCGTTCATTCATCATTCCTTGCTTTCATTATTCTTTCATTTCAAGGTTTAATTACCAAAATGGGGTTTGATCAAGGAAAATCCCCATTCACCAAAATAAAACAACTTTTACCTCTCTTTATGTTTGTAAATTTGTACGTGAAGAAGGATTGAAGATTGATCAAAAGTACAATTTTGTAAAGTTGTATAAGTTGTCATCAAAGTTGTCAAGACATAGAATCTTGTAGAATTTATTTCTGAATTTTTAACAATGAGATCTAGAGGAATCAAGAGTGCAAATATAGGAGTAGAGGATTGCAAAATTAGATTTTGGGCCTTTTTAGTAGGACCCATTCACCCTAGGGTGAATCTATCCCAAGAGGACACTCAACAATTTTTTTTGGTGATTGGTACACATCAACTTACCCTTCTCAGATATGTCAAAAGTTTGTTGTTTTTGTTTCTCTTATCCTTTAAATTGATGATTCAAGTTTCATATTCCATAATTGAGTTCATTTAGCATTTTTAATTTTTCTCCCCAAGGTGAATTTTAGGCATATTTGCCCCATCTTGTCATAAGGAAAAATAGCCAAGATCTCCAATAGGGTTGAATCACCTAGGGGTTGAAAGTCAATCCCACCTTTGGGGATCTCTTTTTCCTAATGGAAGAAAGAAGATATGTGCATCACATATTCAATCACCCCACTTTGATCAAACCCATTTTCCTTTGTTTAATTTTTGTGAACTTGACATTGTACATCTTAATTTCTGATTTGGAGTTCACTAAAACCCTAGATCTAGGATTTACATTAATTTGCATTACATTGCATTAGTTTGCATTTCAACTAGGGATGTCAAAATTGCATTAGTTTCCATCTCATTTAGGGTTTTAAATTTGTATTTTGTATTGTTTAAAATATAAATATCCAAAAAAATTTGCATGCATATTACATTGATTTTGCATAGTACTTGCATATTAGTATATTTTTAGCCATTTACATCAACAAATTTGGTCAAAATTGCATTTCAAAAAGTGTCACTTTATTAATCAATTATCACTAATTTCATTTACATTAGGACACCTAAATCTAGAAAATTCTATCACTGAAACCACAGTCTGCAACTTGAAGCTAGGAATTCAAACATTAACTCAAAAATTCAAACTTTGATTTTTCAGATCCCTAACCTAGAACTCATTCACCCTAGGGTGAATAAGTCCCTGTACTGGTGTTGTTTCAAATTTATGGGTATTATTCTGTCTATTTTTGCTTTATTTTCTTTTGTTGTTAACTCTATATTTCAATTTGAGAAAGTAGAAATTTATGTACTTTCTTGCAATAAGTTCAATCGGTCAAATTGAGTACATTGTTTGAAATCAAAATTGGCATTAAAAGACATCATTTGTAGGATCATTAGATTATCTTATTTCAAATCTAAAAAAATTGCAAAATCTTTTTACATACTTGAATTGTGATTCATACTGTAGACATGAAAAATTGACCAATACACTTGATCATAATTTCTAACATCACTTCTTCCTGAATCATACTCTCAGCTTATCAACACTTTTCATCTCTTAATTAGATAAATCATTATTTATTTAATTAGGCATTTCTCCCTTGTTGATTAGATCAATCAATTTAATTTAATTAATCCTCTATCTATGTTCATTTAAATAATTTATTTTATTTAAATTGAATAAATTAAACCTTATTTGATTTAATCTAACATTACCCCCTCTAGTTAAATAAATCAAAACATTTATTTAATTAAACCCTTCCTCTCAATTTGATTTATATCAATTCATAAATTTAATTCTAAATTGTCACATCTCCTGATTCCCCATTAAATTAATTAAAATTTCATTAATTTAATCTTAATCCATGTCACATTCTCTAAACATCTTGGGCCAAAACATAAAAAGGAAAGCCTTCTTATGTGGTCAACAAGACATCTACAACATCCTTCTGACAAACAAAACAAAGTACGCATGATGAAGTTATTTTACAAGAATATCCAATAAGCACAGAAGATAAAAAAGATAATGATCTTTGCCCCATTCTTTTCTCTCTAAACTTGTTTTGTTTAGGAATCATTGAGAGGTCCTTGGAATGAGTGCAAAATAAGTTAAGTCAACAAATACCAAGAAAAAATAAAATCAAACAAGCTAATGTTCTTCATACCACTAGCCAAGGCTAAACTACTGTGGGGTACCCAATGCTTATGTCCAATGTAGGAAAGATTCATCCTAGGACATGCTATGATCAGGGTTTCGATGAGACTGATTGAGTGATAGGCTATTGGTACTCTAAGTTGATCAACTTGCTTGCTTACTAACTTAGATTTAAGACTTTGATGATTAGGTGTTCACTTTTGAACCTGCTAAACTTGCTTCTAATTGACTCACCAAAGAGTGAAGGTGATGATTGAATTCATTCAAATGGATTTCCAAATGTGATGGATAACTAAGGACTGACCTAAACTATAAACCAGATGGGAAAATAGATTGCCATTGCAACAGATGCCTAAAGGGCTGACCTAAACTATCTTAGGGGATGATCAAAGATCAACCTTGCCTATGTTCAAGCTCAAAGACGACGCAGTTCGAACAAGGTGAAAGATTGACAAGACTCAATGATAAATTTGTGAAGATTTTTTGAGATTTTGACTTTCTTTTGGATTTTTTATGAATTTGGGAAGAGCACAAAAGATATACAGAAATCCGATTCACTGTCAGTTTCAAGGGCATGCCCCCAATGTTTAAGCGATAGACTACTTTGATAAAGATAGGACAAGCTGACCTTAGGAAAATGCCAAGTAGTACTATGGTGGAATATGATATGGGCACCAACTCAAGCTATGGTATAGATGCGAGCGAATGGGTGGATGGATGATTAATGAAAATGTTATGGAATGGATGATTGTTGTTCTCATGGCTATTTCCTTGATTATGGTTCCACATCGGATTTGTGTATATTTTTAGATTTTTATTACTGGCTGGTTGCTCGATGTTGATGATCTTGTCCTCAGTGAGGTCTTGGATGATATTCTTTAGCCTCATGCAATTTACGATGGTATGTCCCTTGATCTTGTGAAAGTCACAAAGGAGGTTTTATTTGTACCATGGCGGTTTGGTCATGGGTTCCGCATATTGCTCAAAGTTGGAGATTTTGATTAAATTTTCCTTGACCAATTTCTTCATTATGGATTCAATTGATTCTCCAAGAGTTGTGAACTTCCTCTGGGGAAGATATTTTCCTTAGGGAGGTGGTCCTCCTTGATTATTCAAATTGTTGATTTTATTGCTAGGAAGTGGTTGCGATTGTGCTACTATATTAGTTTTCACATTATTGCGATTATGATTTTGCAGTTACTGATGAATCTGGATGCTCTGCTTAGGGGCACTGATGACCACTTTAGCATCGACCATGCCGACGTTTGTGATATTTTTGTTCCTCGACCATGTTCGAGATTTATCATTATAATTGTTGGATGAGCGGTTATCCTGTGGTGGAGTGAATGTTGATGTGTCTCCTCATGCAACAAGGGCTCTTTCGATGTTGAGCGCCTTTGGGATCAATTAATCATATGATGTGATGCATTGCATTTTTAAGTAGAACACCAAGTTTTCATCTAGATTGGATATGATTGTGCAAACTTGTTGTTCTTTCGACATGGTCCACTTGCTCTAATTGGTCCTAAATCGCCATCTTTGCAAGAAGGATGCAAATAACTCTCCTTTTCTTTATTTAAGCATTGATAGTTCTTCCAAACTAATATTTGCACCCATCTTGAAAGCGTAATTTTTAAGGAATGCTTCCACAATTTCCTCGAATGTTTTAATGCCCGTGGGGAGGCGAGAAAACCATTCCATGGCTGGACCAGTCAGATTTCAGGGGAAGAGTTGCATTAGGTATGTGTCATCATATGCAACCTGCATGCAATGTACCTAAAATTACCTGACATGGTTTTCAGGGTTGCCCGTCCCATTATACTTGTCAAATTTGGGGATTTCAAATCCCTTTGGGAATGGTACCATTGTGAGATCTCCATTGAACGGATAGGGACACAAGTTGCCCGGTGTTCTGGTTGTTTTCCCTGATTGGAGGTCCAACACTTGCTGCGAGAGCAGTTTGATTTGTGTTGCGACATCGTTGCTTGGATCGGGAGGCGAAATGAATTTTTTTTGAGATGTTTGGGGTGTTTGATTGGTGGGAGGGGTACTGGTGGGAGTTTTCTATAAACTCTACTATGCGTTCAAGGCCTGCTGATATGCTTGCATTTGCATCAACAACGCTTGTTGTTGATCTTGCTGCTATTGTGCCAACAAGGCTTGTTGTTGGGTTGAGCTGCTATAGCGCCAACGAGGCTTGTTATGGGTTGAGCTTCTACTACGCCAACGAGGCTTGTTATTGGTCAAGCTACTACTACACCAACGAGGCTTGTTATTGGTTGATCTGCTACTGCGCCAACGAGGCTTGTTATTGGTTGAGCTGCTATTGCACCAACGATGCTTATTATTGGTCGAGCTGCTATTGTGCCAATGAGGCTTACTATTGGTCAAGCTGCTGTTGCGCCAACAAAGCTTGTTGTTGGGCGAGCTACTATTGAGCCAACAAAGTCTATTATTGAGTGAGCTGTTGTTGAGCCAACGAAGTCTATTATTGGGTGAGCTACTGTTGAGCCAATGAAGTCTGTTATTGGGCGAGCTACTGTTGAGCCAACGAAGTCTGTTGTCTAGCGTGATGCTGTGTCTGAAAATCTTACAGGGCCTGTTGGTATGCTTGCCAATGGATTGCTTGCAGTTGTGCTTGGTATTGTTCTTGCTGGGCTACATGTGTCACTTGCGCAGCTTGTGCGGCTTGTGTAGCTTGCAACATGATGGAGAATGAATTTTTTCATGTTGTGCTTTGGCGGTGGTGGCAGTGGATTGGGAATGATGCCAACCATAAGACCAAATGATGACATTTCCTGAATTAGATCTTTGTTGGGTATTGTTGGTGGATTTTGATCATGATTGAAAAGTGGTCCTTGGTGTGTGTTGATTTGATCATTGAATGAGATGGAAACATCTTCAATGTGTTCATTGATGGATTGATCTTGATCACCATTTTCAACAAGTGTGGAGGAGAGATTGTTAATGCTATTGCTAGTGGTTGAATTCTGATTAATGTCCCCAATAGCTATTAGCTTTTGATCAATCAGATCTTGGATGAGATTTTTGAGTTGAATACAATCTGATGTTGTGTGTCCCTTTACTTTGTGAAAATCACAAAAGTGTTTCTCATCATACCCTGGTGGTTTCACCATGGGCTCTTGATAATTCACATAAATAGGGATTTTAATGAGATTTCCTTGTATCAATTGTTGCAAGACAGACTCAATTGGTTCCCCAAGAGATGTGTATTTTCATTTGCTACCTTGTGAGATTTGTACTTTAAATTGACCCTGTGGCGATTGATTTTGGATATGCGGTGATTGATCTTTGAGATGTGGTGATTGAGTTTGTTGTTGATTTTGTTGATCTTGATATCCCATTTCTTGACATTGGAGATATTGTTCTTGATGTGGTTGTGGAGATAACTCAATGCTTTGATGACATGGTTCAACCAATGGAAGAGTGTATTGCTTTTGGGGTGGAGACATCTCTTGGTGCAATGGATCCCCTACTTTGGCAAGCGAAGCAATTTGATCCCGCAAAATTTGATTTGTATTTTGTTGATATGGCCGACTTGGTTGTTTAGCAAGCAGATTTGAAATGTATCCTTGTGGTGCTTTCTTGGGATCGTGGACAAGTTGATTTTGGATAATTCTCTGATTTGGTGTGATGTTTAGATTCGGCATGATAGATTGAAATTGAACATTGCTGTGGTTTGGAATCATATTGCCCTGATTTAGGTAACTTTGATTTTGCATGGTGTTACCTTGACTTGAATCAATACCTAGAGTTGTCAACATATTGCTTGGATTTTGAACAACATTGATGGGATTTGCAAACATGTCTACCCCAAAATTTACCAAGTGCAGATTTGAAATGGTCATGTTTGGTAAAGTTGTACTTCAAGGCATGTATGGATTTGGAGGTATGATGTTTGGAAAACTCATGTATTGAGTGTTCGGTTGATAGATTTGTAGATTTGGACTTGGATTTAAATCTATCATTGGAAAAGGTGTTCCAAAATTTAGATTGGGCATTCTCACATTCGTATCGTTGAAGTTTGGAGGAGATAATGATGCCATGTTTGAATTGCATAAATGTGAGTTTCAATAATCAATTGGCATTGTGAGAATTGGATAGTTTGGTTGACTCAAATTGCTCATGATGTATGAATTGAGTTTAAATTCCATGTTCCTCTTGTGTTGAGATTGAGTTAGAACCATAAAATGAAGATCAATTTTCAAGAATGTAAGAGATGAACCTCTAATTCTTTAGATCGGTCTAAACCTTAGGTTCAAAGAAGCGAAGAACTAGGATAATTGAAGGATCAAAGTGATGATGAGGATGAGATAAATGGAAGATGAGTGATACAGATGAATGGAACTCTTAAAGAAACTTTGAAGGAAAAGCTAAAATGTTTTAGGACTTTGATTGATCGTGATTGGATTGATAGTTTGACTAAATGTGTTAAGTCAAACAAAATGCGATAAATGCACTTGTAAAACCCTAGGAAGTTGTGTTATCCTAGAGTGGATTTGTACATAAGAGGACGGTTTGACTAAGTGTGTTAAGTCAAATGAGGCGATGATTTGATAATTTGGCTAAGTGTGTTGAGCCAAACAAGATGAACTCGTAAACCCTAGGAAGTTGTGTTATCCTAGAGAAAACTCGTGTATGAGATGATGGTTTAACTAAGTGTGTTAAGTCAAACAAAGTGGTTTTTATTTCACCTAAAATTTTAGCATGAAATATGTTTACAAAGTTTCCAAGAGTTGTTGGTGAGGTGAGTTTTGACTGATTTTGATGGTTGAGAGATGGATGAAAGTGATTGAATTTGATCCTAGACTTGACCTAGATACCACTTCTTCTTACAAGACCTCGGTGTTGAAGAACACACTATACTTCCTATGGGAGGAAAGCAAACCTTTCAAAAATTTCAAAATTCTGTTGATAATAGAACTCATATAACTCCGGATTGTTTCTTGAAGCTTTTTTGTAAAAATTGTAAATCAATCATTTTTAGAAAACACATGTGTAATCCAATTTGTCTTTTTATCTTGGCTTAATGAATTATTTTTACCAAATACACTTTCTTTATTATGTTTCAAACTATATGTCTAATGTCCCACTTTATTTCTCATCTCACAAGGTCCATTGTGTGGAAATCAAGGAAAATAGGGCAAAAGTTTCCTATGTTTAACCTTGTTAAAAACAAATGACGATAGAATCCAAGCACTTAGAAACCTCTAAGCATATGATCCCTAGGGAAAACAAGAGTGCCTAAATTAGTCAAAGGTATTTGTTTCCTACAAGGGGTTTGAAATTTGAAGGTCCTGTGAATGTTTGTTTTCAAATGTTTTTAGGAACCAAGCAATGTGTTTTCCACTTCCAAGCACTTTACAACCCTAGGATGATGAGACAATATTCTGTTGGGTTCCCACTTGGACGAATCTAGCTGCACCATTTTGTGAGATGAAAATTTGCAATTCCTAACAATAGATGGATTAGCTATTGTTAGTAAACTGAAATAAACCTCTCCCTATGAAGTTATTGATCAAACATAGAAGAGAAAAACATTAAGTAAAGAATGTGCAACTTAAAATATGAAAATATAATCTAGGTTAACCAACCACCATTCCATAGGGGGATTGGTGCCCCTTGATGTGAGAAGAGAGCCCTTTCCCAATCCATGATAAGAAAATGATTAGATGATGGACAAAATTTGTTCTCAAATTAAGAGAATAAATTTGCATGAGCTTCTGTGTTGTTTGTGAAGGAGAGAAGCCTTCAAATTATAGTTGAGTTTGAAGAGAGAAGATTCCAAATTGATGAATGTGGGACTAATACCCATCAAATAGGAGAGAGCCACTTGTCATAATGGGATTGGCCCATGATTGCGCTTGAGTGTTGGCTAATGTGCCCATTTCAAATTTGAAAATGGCATTGAATGCATATTGTTGAGGGATTTGGGGGGAATTTTGTTTGAACAAAAAGTCAAACAAGGGGAGTTAATGAGGGCATATTCCTTGGGAATATGCCTTGTGAGGAAAATAAGTGTTTTATTAAATCAATTTAAATGATTTATTGTGGAAGTGGATGGGACATGGGTTAGTCTTAGCATTAATTAGAGATTTTGACTAATTAAGCTAGTGATTAGGTGATGTGATATTTGATTTGCATTTTTGTATTTGTTTTAAATCAAATGAGAGGAAAATGAATGTTAATCATTTAATTAAATACATGTGATTTAATTAAATCAAGATACCTTAGGAGATAAAAAGTGACTTATTTAATTAAACCCGACTTGTTTAATTGATGGATGAAATATGATTAATCCATGATGTTAATCAATAGTGTTAATTTTGCATGTCTACAGTTTCATAGATAGGTTAAATTTCATCAAGGAGCTTCAACCATCATCAAATCATCAAAGAGCTTACAAAGGAGTTGGGAAAGGGCCAATTTTGACACACAAATTGACACCAATTCCCCCATGGGATCAAGTGTTTGCATTGCTTAATTAGGATTTCATTTATCTTTTATGTTTGTTCTTAATTTTTCCTATTATTGAGCATTGTAGATGAATTTCATGGGGAATCCTTGTTTTATCTTGCATATGAGCTTACTAACGTGTTTTCTTCTTGTATTTATGCAGGAATAGGATTAAGGTTCACACATATTTTTGGGTGTTCATTACATTTGCATAGTGCCCTTTCTCCATTTTGTGTGCACTTAGGTTTGGTGAAACTTGTATGAGCTTCATAACCTAGTGTCCTATTGCTAATAATTTATTAAGACATAGTTCAAGAATCATGCCATCCTGCACTACTACATCCATCATGGATCTTGAGCTTTCCAACTCTTTCACTCATAGTGTTGATTCTAGTCAACCCATCATGGACCATAACTTTGATACTAAATTTCCCATGACCACCCTACCCACAACCGATGTGATTGATGTTGACACAATGGTTGAGCTAATTTCCCTCAATAAAAGCTAAAATAAATGGATGAAGCCTTCAAAAAATTGCAAAACTTTGTGAGTTTTGAATAGATTGTTGGTACTATAATTCTTGTCATAGATAACATGAGGAAAATACTTGATAATGAAAAGGAATATAAATTATGCATAGCCTAGATCATATCATTGATACTCATGTCTCTACAATGGCTAGTTATGCTCAAAATTCAGGGTACACTCAAAGTCAAGGTGGAAAATCATTTCCTCCTTCTACAACCATGACCTCTATTCCTACATACACTAATCCAACTATTACTGGAAGAGCCTCAAATTGATCTGATACCATGTAAGAGTTGAAGATATTAGCTTGACACGTAGGAACTCCTGCAAAAATAATGATAAACCTTCCACAAGACGATATGGAAGAATGTGCTTGCTTGATATTGAGACCTCTCAAATGATGTGTGAAGTATGATACAAATGAGTACAAGCACCTTCCTTATATAAGAAAAGGTGAGATGTAGTAAGCTATATGATGTTTCCATGTGTCATGATCTATAAAAAAATGTGACAACATGAGAACCCTAACTAACTACCTAAGGAATGATGAACTGATTGAGATAAGTTATAGAAAAGACAACTCATCTTCTAGAAGAAATCTTATCTCCTACAAACATGAAAAGGGTAGTTACCCCCTTATTTATGATTCATTTAATAATGCAACCTAGGTCTAAATTATTAAATGAAGACCTAAATTAACTTATGCTAGTGTAATAAATAATTAGTTACACTAACACTCCCCATAAGTGTAACTTAGAGAGGAAAAAAAATGCAATGATTATGCAGAGAAGGTGGGTCCTGGCTACATGATGGTTATTTTACGTACCCATGTTCAAATGAGAATGAAAATGCAACTAATCTCCCATAAAAGGGGAAAACCCAGTGGGAAGAAAACCCCTCTCCAAAAAGGAGATGAAATGCAGATAAGTGAGGAAGGATGGAGGACTCCATAATACCCCCCAAGTACACCATCCGTCACATGGATACAATACAATAAATAGCTCCCTCCCATAGGAGGAAAATAGAGAGACTATATAGTCCCCCCAAAATATGTGATCACCTACAAAAATGTTAAGTTCTTGTAGAAAAAACACGATCCAATGTCGACAAACAACTTGTCTCCCTTTCAGAAGAAAAAAATCCAAGTAAAAAATGCAGGGATGCTTCCCATTTTGGATAGGAATTAAAGGAAGGATGGATGAATATGGATGATGATGATGATGATGTCTTTGAAAGCTATTCATGTGTCTCCTTTCTTGATGAAGATGAAGATGCCATAATCAAATCAGGTACATGCCCAATCAATGAAGAAGGTGACAAATCAGGACGATGTGGAAACTGATGCTGGACAATATCCAAAGACAGTGATGGTTTGGAAAAAGATGTGTAATAGATGTCATCAAATATGAGAGATATCATCTCAAATATTTCCTCCAAATATGAAATGTGAGACTCCACAAACAAGAATGTAATGTTTGGTAGATATGAATCCCATTCAGGAAGATAATGAGATATTGATTGTAATGAATCATTGGAAATTCTCAATGACTCATCACCATAAGAATGTTCCTGTTGAATAGGAATGATAGGAGTCTCAATCAATGAATAACTGAAGGTCAAGGTACATCAATTGTCTTTGATGGAGAAGCAGAAACATCTGAAGAATCCTCTTCATCCTCATATGAAGATTCAAAGTATTCCAAATATTCAAATTCTCACATAGTATCTGCATCATATGGTATCCTGTATGAAAGATGAAGAGGCACAAAAGTATGTGCAGGATCATGATGGGCCAAAAAGTGCAAATATGATAGGTATGTGGCTGACAACTTTTTTTTACCCAAAATTGATGAAACGAAAAGGGTTTTCAAAGGAGATTCTCAAATTTTCACCACTATAAATTATTCTTCCCTTTGAATTTAATAAAGAATTATTATTCATTTTCTATTGAATTACGACTAAATTCTTGATTTTTAGGCTGATTGAAAAAAATCTATAGTTTTCAAACGGTATCATATTTTTTGAATCCAAAACATGTGTCACATTCTATGCTTCACATAATATAAGATTAAAAAAGAAAAAAATGAATTTCATGAAGTTTTGACCAAGTTAAGGTGGTCAGACATACAAGTCTTTATATTTTTTAAAAGTTGTCATAAGAAAATTATAATTAACTATTTACTTGGAAAAAATTTATAAATAAATATGCATCACATCGGGACATGAGTCATCTAATTATATCTAAAATCTTATAAAAAAATATTATCATTTTAATTTGGTTAGGGTGGTCAAACAGACACCTACTTATTTTTCCCTTAAATTTAAGTACTACTGTATTGAAATTTAAAATTTTCACCAAATAGATTTTATTTTTTTGTAAATAAACCTAGTAATCTAGAAACTACATTCAATTTCCTACAAATTCTATTCTTACATATTTTTGGAATAATATAGATAACTTATTCAAATTTTTATGTCAAGTTGCCTAACTTTGATTTTTCTAAATTTTTTTACTTCTTAAGGGCCTATTTTTTCCATGATGATCCTTCACATACCCACAAGACAATTTGAAATAGGATCATATAGGAATGTATGATTATCATGATCTCCATGTATCTTCCAAACTTTAGTCAAAAGTGTATGAGGGCAATCAAAAAGATCAACACTTTTCAAAGTGGAAACACCAATATGCATTGCAATGACTCCTAAGACATGATCCCTTTTGCAATTCCAAGAAAACTTCTTATTGTCAGTACCAAGAGGGGGAACAAGATTATAAAAATGTAGCAAAAAATGAAGTCATCGAAGATGTGTGATGATACCATTTCTCCATTGTTTATAGTTTCCCCTTTTCAACATAATCAAAGCATGATGAAATAAAAACCCCATTATTAACTATGATATATATCAAAGATTACAAAGACAATATCCTTCAAAATGAAATAGAAACTCCCAAATATGATATATACTACAAATGGAGTCTTCCCAAATTGATAGAAACTCTCAAGGACTCAAGATGTCCAAGTAACTAGTCAAAATGCCAAATGTGAAAAATATTGAATAAATAATACCTAGTGTTGAATCTAGAAAATTTACTTCGACACAATTATAGAGCTCCTAACTACCTTCCAAATGCAACTGGAATCACCAAAATTGGAGAAACTGGTTGAAAGTTATGAGCTCAGAGGTCGAAATGGGAGATCTAACTTCAAACAGCAATAAAATATTACAGGTAAAAAATCTGATAATAATTCCTAAACCACTAAAAAGAGATTATAACCAAATTTCCAACGATATCTTGTTTGTGAAAATCCAATACCTGAGTCAAAATTTATGGCGATTTTAAGAAAACTACCAAATTAAGACATGCTAGGGCTTCCATGAAAGTCATTTGGCCATCAGTACAACCTTAGGTATTTCTACTGGGAATCCCTTTAGCTTTGTGCATTCAAATCTCATATCTCCTAATCCATATCCCTGCAAAAATTTACAATTCACTTATCCTCCAAATACATATACATCTCCACCTTATTCACCTCCATCTCACAACACAACCAATGATTTCATCCTTAACTAACTCTTGCAAAATGTTTCATCCCTCCAATAAAAAATTTTCACCTTGAACCAGAATAAAAATGGCCAACCTTCATAATATGTCAAAAGAAACCCATTATCCTTGGAGATATTGAGAGCACGAATACAATAAGTGAGATGTTGAATGCCCCCACTTTAAAGAAATTGCTAAACACCACACTATGAGAAATTACCTTAAAGTAGAGAATGAGAAAGGCCAATAAATGAGAGCTTATTTAGAAAGCCCTATTTCAAAAAAATGTTTCTAAATAGATCTATGTCATGAAAGGAGATTTCCCCACACATTTAATTCTAAGATAACATATAAGGGATCCATGGATTCTGGGTCAACATATGTCTTTGCTACAATGATATAATCAAGTTTGGAATTGTCATCATTCCCCAAATACTCGTAGAGAAATGAACAAAAAGGAGGAATGACATATAGAGAGAGAAAATAAAGGAAATGTTTTGGGTCAACATGGAAGAGACATTAATGTCTCAATGCCTTATATAGTCACCAAAAGGAAAACACAAGACAAATGAAAGGACAACGGTTATGACATATAGAAGAATGCAGATACAAATATAATAATTTTACAACAAATTCACTTCCTTTATATCCTTGCACCAATGGAGTGACAAGGGTCATACAAAGAAAGTTGACAAACATAAAGACACACCAAGAAACATGATAAGAGGATCACATTTATACACATGCAATCACACAAAGAACATGGAAATGACAAAGCTAGTATGACACATGTGATCCAATCTAAAGCAAGTCTATTGTATCCCAATCTTGTTCATCATATATGAAAGGTAGATAAATATCCAAAGGGACAACAAAGAGAGACAAACTAGGACAAGGCTATATAACCCTTTATCTCCATGTGTAGGACAAGGATGAGCCAAGATAGGTGATGAGAATGTGCTCCTTGCAATATAGAACTGATTTGCATGAAATTTAATACACGTGATAGTGAGTATGCTATGGTTCTACAACTATCACATAGCAAGCTCAAAGCACCTACATTCTATTCAAGTAAATTGATAAAATCATTTTCATGTGTAGACATGGAAAATTGTCCGACACACTTGATCCTAACTACTAACATTGTTTCATCCTAAATCATACTCTCAGCTTATTATTACCTTTCATCCCTTAATTAAATAAATCATTATGTATTTGATTAGGTCTTTCTCCTTTGTTGATTAAATTAATCAATTGAATTTAATTAACCTTATATCTTTGTTCATTTAAATAATTCATTTTATTTAAATCAAGTCTCTAAAGTCTTCTTATTAAATTGAATAAATTACACCTTATTTAATTTAATCTAACATTATCCCCTTTAGTTAAATAAATCATATCATTTATTTAATTAAACTCTTTCTTCTCAATTCAAGTCAAAATTGTCACATCTCCTAATCTCCCATTAAATTAACTAACATTTGGTTAATTTAATCCTAATCTATGTCCCATCCTCTAGCTTTTACCACTTGCACAATAAATCAATTACTTTGATTTATTAAATCTTTATTTTCCCTCACATGGCATAAAAGGGGAATATTCCCTCAAATTCAAATTCAAATTCAAGTGGGCTTGGTCCTTCCAACAAGGCATTTAATTCCTCTTACATGTCCTTGGCCTTGAGCCAAGTGACATTAACTCCATTTCCTTTTCCCTCCAACATGTCACATTCAAATTTTAAATTTGAATCTCATGGCATTTATTGGCACTTTGGCCAAAATGTGCACAACCTTCAAGCATTCACATCTTGACAAATGACACGTGTCCATTGGATGTTGAATGATCCCACATTGCTGAATTTCACTCTCTTTTCCAATTTGGAAATCTATAAATGAGAGACTCTTCCTCTCATTCAACACATCTACAATTTGAGTAAATTTACTATACTCAACTTCATCCTCATCCACCATTTTAGAAAAGTTACTCTCTTCAAATTGAGAGATAATTTTGTCTATTTCACATCAAGTGTTCATCACTTTCATGGTTTCATAGCTAAGTTATGTCAAAATATCATCAAGGAGATTCAATCGTCCACCAATTATCACAAAGCTTACAAAGGAGTTGGGAAAGGGCCAATTTTGACACACCAATTGACACCAATTCCCCCATGGGATCAAGAGTTTGCTTGCTTAATTAGGATTTCATTGCTTTCTTGTTCATTTCTTTATTTTCTTTCCTATTCAAGAATTGTAAATGGATTTCATGGGGAATCCTTGTTTTATCTTGCATATGAACTAACTAATGTGTTTGTTTCTCATGTTTGTGCAGGTATAGGATAGGGGTTTTCATCATGTACCAAAATCTATAAAGCACCAAACTCATCTATAAGATGCCCAAGATTTCTATGATATGCATCTAGTAAGACATGATTTCACTTTTCCATTTTTAATCTCTTTGATAGGCGGTAGTGCAATCAATCCTAGATTGAGAATTTGATCCAATTTTCATTCAATTTCCATTATATTGCACATATGAATGGTAATGTCTTGAGTTTATAGGGCTTTGGTATTTTACTTGATTGGGAAACTTGTTGGTGTGGAGGTGGGGGAGAAGGATCTTGATATCTAAGACCCTTGGTATCTTTTGATGGTTTTTGTTCTAGTAATTGATGAATTTCGTGTTTATTGGTTATGTCACACCCTTGTTTGCTTAATATTTTGAAGCCTTAACCATAAATCTCTTTAAAGTTGATAGGTGTGTCAGTTACTTGATAGGCATAGGATAGAATAGTATCACTATTCTCCTTGTTAACAAGTTCTTTCATGATTTATAGTTGAGGCTTGCTTAGTGCTTCAAATTCAAGATGCAAAAGGTTAAACATATCAAGTGATGGGATGATAGGAGGTGTTTGTATGTATGGATAGAAGGATGCTTATTCTAAAGGTTACATAAACTAAGTCTTGTATGAATTTTAGCATGTCATATTGATCTTGGCCTAATATGTCCACCTCATGGGGACATTCATTAGGAGGTAAAGATTCATGAGTGTTAACAATCACATTAGGATCGTCTCCAAATATACAACTTGAGACATCAACCAAATATTTTAAGGACATCCATATGTTGCAAAACCACATATCCATAATGCAAGAATGAAGTTTGATTCAAAGTTTTAGGTCTAATATATGAGGATAAATACTAATTTTAGAATGCAAGAACCTAAAAATGATGTATTTTGAATGAAAATTTTTACTTGTGAACAATGCACATTTTTTGACCAATTGACTTGAATGTAAAAATTTGTAATTCAGATATTGAAATTGAGATTTGCAAACAACATGAAATAAAGTAGTTAGAGATAGATTTATTCCTAGAAATTTGGAAAATTACTGGGTATGTGTAGGATCATCATGGAAAATATAGGCCCTTAAGTGGCAAGAAATTCAAAAAAATTAGAGTTAGGCAACTTGATGTAAAAATTTGAATAAGTTATCTATATTATTTCAAAAATATGTAAGAATAAAATCTATAGAAAATTGAATGTAGTTTCTAAACAACTAGGTTTATTTTTATTTTTTAAAATCTATTTGGGGAAAATTTGAAATTTCAATGCAATACTACTTAAATTTCAGGGAAAAAATAAGAAGTAGGTGTCTGTCTAACCACCCTAACCATGCAATAAAATGAATATATATTTTTATAATATTTTAGATATAAGTAGAGGACTCATGTTCTGATGTGATGCATATTTTTTTATAAATTTTTTCCAAGTAAATAATTAATTATGATTTTTTATTACAACTTAAAAAAAATATAAAAACTCGTATGTTTGACCACCTTAACTTGGTCAAAACTTCATGAAATTGAATTCCTTTTTTTTAATCCTATAGTATGAAAATAATAGAATGTGACACATGTTTCAGATTCAAAAAATATGATACCATTTGAAAGCTATAGATGTTTTTCAATCAGCCTATCAATCAAGACATTAGTTGTAATTGAAATAGAAAATGAATAATAATTATTTATTAAATTCAAAGTAAAACATAATTTATATTGGTGGAAAGATGAGAATCTCCTTTAACAACCCTTTTCATTTCATCAATTTTTGGTAAAAAAAGAAGTCGTTAGCCACATACCCATCATATCGCCACTTTTTGGCCCATCATGATTCTGCACATACCCTACTCATACAAGGATAGATTCCCCCAAGGGTGAATGGGTCTATGCATAAGGGTTGGAAAAATTAAAATTTAAGTTTTCGAGTTAATGTTTAAGGTCTTCATTTCAAGTTGTAAATAAATACTTTCAATTACATTTTTTTTGAAATTAATGATTAGATGCAAGTGCAATTTGATGTCAAATAGTGTAGACATGGAAAATGAACAAGTTCAGTTCGACACACTTGATCCTGATTAGTAACGACATTTCCTCCTAAATCACACTCTTAGCACTTAATCATATTCTGTCCCTTAATTTAATAAATCATTATTTATTTGATTAAGTCTCTCTCCGCCAGTGATTAAATTAATCAATTTAATTAACCTTATATTTCCTTTTAATTAATTTTATTTAATTAAAGTCTCTAAAGTCCTCTTATTAAATTAAATAAATTAAACCTTATTTGATTTAATCTAACATTATCCTACTTAGTTAAATAAATCATAATCATTTAAGCATTTCCTCTCAATTCTAATTTAAATCAATTTAACAATTTAAATAAAAAATGTCAAATCATCTAATTCCCCATTAAACTAATCAAATTCTTGATTAAGCTAATCCCTATCACTAAAATCTTCTAGAGAATACAAGTTGCACATGAAAATAGATTTAACTCATTTATTAAATCTCTATTTTCCCTCACATGGCATCAAAAAGGAATATTCCTTCAATTTGAATTCAAAAAGTCCAAGTGGACTTGTGCATCCAACAAGGCATTCACTCCTCTTACATGTCCTTGTGCATTGAGCCAAGTGGCATTTATTTCATTCTTTTTTCCCTCTCACATGTCATTTCTCAAATTTGAAATTCCACCTAATTGCATTTATTGACACTTTGGCCAAAATGTGCTCATTCCTCAACCATTCACATCTTGACAAGTGGCACTTGGCCATTGGATGTTGAATGATCCCACATTTCTCTATTTCACTATCTCTTCCATTTTGGAAATCTATAAATTGGAGGCTTCTCTCCTCATTTGATAATCCATAATTTTGAGTAAACTTACTATACTCAAATTCATCATAATCCACAATTCAAGCAAGTATACTATACTTCATTTCATTCATAAATTTCACATACCTCATACAAGGTTACTCTCTTGAATTGAGAGCTAATCTTGCTGATTCCATTCGAGCCAGCTGATATCACCATCACAATCATCAAGCTTACAAATAGGAATTGGGAAAGGGCTGATTTTGACACACCAATCGACACCAATTCCCCCATGGGATTGATAGTTGTTCGTTAAAATAGGATTTAATTACTTCCACTTATATTGTTCTTCACTTGTTTTCCTATGTTAATGTTTCAATCTAATTTCATGGGTGTTGTGCACTTTTTGCACACATGCCCCACCAAAGGTGGGGACCCTCTTTTTCTTCTACATTTTTGTACCTTGGCTTTGTCAATTTTTGGTTTTTCTCTTCTTGGAGGTTATTTTGGGATTAAGTCCAGATTTGGGAAGCATTTTGAGGCCTTAGATTTTAGAAATGGGGATTTTTTAAGTGAATTTTCAAAGTGATGTGTAAATATTTTTGTACCAATGGATAGAGGATGAAAAATTAGGCCAAGTTTCTTTTTGAACTTTTCAAAAATTCATCCGAGAAAAAAAGTTATGGGGTTTCAAAGTTTTTCTCCGATTTTTGGGTCATTTTCGGGGATTTCCACCCGGTCCGGATTTTTCTGGGATTTTCCACCTAGTTCGGATTTTGGCGAAATTTGCCATTTTCGAGGATTTCCACCTAGTCCAGATTTTTCCGAGATTTTCCGTCCGGTCCGGATTTTTTCGGGTTTTTTGAAATTTTCAGGATTTTCCGCCCCGTCCGGATTTTTCCAGGATTTTCCGTCTGGTCCGGATTTTTTCGGGTTTTTTGACATTTTCAGGATTTTCCGCCCTGTCCAGATTTTTCCGGATTTTTTCAAGATTTTCCGTCCGGTCCGGATTTTTCCGAGTTCTTTGTAAAATCCGGGATTTTCCGCCCCGTCCGAATTTTGGCGGATTTCTGGCCATTTTTCAGGATTTTCCCTTGCTGGCGGATTTTTCCGAACTTCCTGTCACGATTTTCCTGATCTTCAAAAGGGTTAAATTTCCAAAATTTTATGAAGGAGTTGAAATTTTCAAGGGTTTATTTATGCTTAATTTTAATATTTTTTGGTTGGATTTTCACATGTGGGCTATTAATGATTATATATGTTTTTTAGGATTAAATAAAAAAAGGGAGGACTTGCATATGGATTCGTGCTAGGAGGAAAATTTGGAAAATACTTAAAATGCACCTGCATATGAATCGGTGCCCAACTGTTCAAATGAACCCAATTGCATAAGAATTTGTGCCACAACCTGTCTACAGCTAGAATATATGTTTCAAACATGAAGTGATGTGTGATGCTGTTTTCACTCTCCAATCATAATTTTTTATTAAAATTGAGATGGCAGATTGTTGATTTCTTATTGCTCTTGGATGTAACTGCTTTTATGCTATTGGATGATGATGTACCACATTTTTAAGAACCCTAATGTGAATTCTTAGGGTTTCTTGGGGATTAATTGCAGCCATTGGATTGAATTTAATCTTGGCCCTTGATTTAAAAATGTAATATCTATAAAAGGCTAGTGCCTTCTCATTTGAAGAAGTAGAGTAGAGTAGAAAAGGTTAGAGAACACCTGGTTAGAGGTTGTAGAGCCAGAATTGGCTAAGTTAGAGGTTAGATTTTGCAAGTCAGTAGTTGTAGGAGAGGAGAAAGACTGAAAATTGTTATGCAATGCTGGAAGATAATGCAAACGAGTTGTTGATTTGGTAAACATCATGTTATGTTTCAAAAGTTTTATGGTTTCTTGTTCTTGATTCTCAATGTTAGATGTTAGTTTTCAGTTCTTTCATGATAATGGTGAAATGTTAATGATGTTGATCAATCTCCAGTCCATACTTTTGGAAATTTGCTAACTATAAGTTGCTGTGTAAAGTTAGTTTGGGCCTTATTTTGTGCTAAGTTCAATTATGGATGTTTGTTTACATTGCACCATTTACTGGGTGTGTGGATGAATATTCATAGTCTAAAAATCTTTAGTTTCCTTAGAAGATTGCACCATTTTTGTGGAGTTGCAGGCTTGTCCTTGATTAAGCAGAAATTGGTTTTATTGGAGATTTGTTCGTTTGTAGAATTCATCATTGTTGTGATTGATTTTAGGAGTAATTTTAATCTTAGGATCTCTTTTAAACTCTTATCTTTTGCTATTTCTTTTATTATCTAGGTTACATTTAAGAATCTAAGTATCAATATATTACAAAATCTGATAAGTTTGAAGATCCAGTATTTGTTTGTAAGGCCCCTTGTGATTACCAACATTTTCAGATTATCTTTGAGTAGTTTCACTGCATTGTCAAGACCTGACATTAGAGACCTTGGGGTTATCTCTTTTCCCATAGAGATTTACCTTTCAAGAGAGATAGGATATCATATTCTGTCTGAGTTGTTGCTGTGCAGAAAACACCATCAACAAATTGGCGCTAGAAGGAGGGCCTGAATACACAAGTTGGATCGATTTCTATCTGTCATTTCTCCTGAGAGGTTCAAAAGAAGAACCAGATCTACTCCAAGAAAGGAAGAATTACAAGAGCTACAAGCCCCTACTAGGTCAAGAAGGGCTAGAAGAAGGGGAGAATCATCATCCACCCAACCAATCCCATCATTCTCATCATCCTCATCCTCCTCTAATTTTGAAGGAATTCCTGTTCCATAGCCTCAACTAGTCATAAATCAACCATTACCACCCCCACCTCCACCAATGGCTTTCCTGGCGAATAACTCGTCCCCTCTATTCTTCAACAACTACAATGCTATGCCAAAGAACCCTAAAAATTTTTGCTCTAGGTTTCACACAAATGATCCCAAAAGGACTATTGAAGAGCACGTTAGGATTTTTAAAATTACCCTTCAAGATAAGGGAATTAATCATGAGGATGTTGCTTGTAGAATTTTCCCCTATTCTCTAGGAGATGAGGCATTCTATTGGTATAAAAATCTTCCTGCTGGGTCTATCACTACTTGGCTTCAGTTGGAGACTGCATTTTTACAGAGATTTGGGGTCCCAATCAGTTCTAGTGGGCTTTATTTGCAGTTTACTAGAGTAAAGAGGGAGGCGAATGAACCAATAGGGGCTTTCAATAATAGGTTCCATAGGGCTTATGCTAGGATGCAACCCCCTTATGTTGTGGATGATGCCTCTGCCAGGGAGGTTTATTATGAGGCTTTGGATAGTTTGACATCTACCTTTGTGAAGTGGAGAGAAAACCCTCCTAGCAGCCTGCTTGAAGCTTATGATGTGGCTATTAAGGTGAGCACAAATTTGAGACAACACTTGTTTGGACCGCTGCCATTAGTTGGTGAAACAGTTATGTTGGGTTCAACTCCTCAGCTGCCTTTGGTTTCACACCCAAGTCAACCTTTGAATCAAGCCCCACCCATTCCAAATTACTATCCAAATGTGAATCAGCCTGCATTCTCTCACCAGCAAGCTAATGCACCTAGCTACTTGCAGAGCTCTGAGACATTTAACCAATCCTCAAACCATGGGTTTCATTTTGTTTATATGCAAGATTCAGTTGGTGTTGTTCCTCCATCAGACAATGTAGATAAGGGGAGGCTGGATGAACTCACAAAGCTAGTAAAGAAGCTGGCCACTGAAGTCACCTACCTAAGGAACCAAAACAACCAACCTCAGGACATCAAAAGGGGAGATCAGTTCAATCGTGATCAAGATCAGGGAAAAAATCTTGATAGGGGATAATGTTTTAAAGATCAACCCTCAAGTCTAACATTTGATAGAAGGAAAATACCACACCAAAATAGGACTTGGGATATAAGGCCTAACAATGAAGGAGTCCTAACATCTTTGGATTATCCAAAAAATCAAGAAAATCTTGTAGCTGGTGTATATCTAGCAAAAGCAACTCTATCTGAATGGTGTAGGCTTCATAACAACAACCAACACTCTGAATTAGATTGTCAAGAATTTCAGACTGCTGCATCTATTTTCCAATAGAAGATCCAACATACCAACATAAATTTGAGTGGACAGGAAATAGTACCATCTAGTCCTTATGACATATCGGTCTTGGTGGTGGATCATGCACCATTTCCAAGGAGCGAAGAGAATGGACCAGAGGAAAAACTAGAAAAAAGTGCTGAAATAGAGTATGCATACAATGAAGAATCTATAGTTCAATCTTTTGAAGGTGGTGAGGAGAATGGCAATGGTCCACTAGAGGTGGAAGAGAAAGTCTGGTTGCTGGATCATACAAGAGATACATAGAAAGATACATCAAACCAATCTCCAATGGAAGAACTTCAACAAGATGTTGAGGGATGCCCAGTAGAAGAGTCAACTAGTATTGGATCTGAGAAAGGCAAAGCAGTAAACACTAGGTTAGCCCTAGAGGAGGTTGAGATTTCAATTGAGAAGCCTCAAAAGATTATCGATGAGTGTCCCATGAAGCTAATTGAAGGAATCGATGTTGCTGAAAAAGGGGCTGATGTTCCTGAGGGTTACAATTACAAGCTTGAACTTGTGCTAACAAAAGAATTCAGGGAGTCTTCTTATTCATCTAATTTTGTTTTTTCTCTATCTATTGATGAACTGAATATTGAAGATTCACATATTTTATGCATTAATGATGGGATAGCTAATGTGGTTCATTTTGATGCACAAGGAAAATTGAATGATGCTGAAAACAGTAATATTACAGTCAAAATTGAGAACATGGTTGTAGGTGAAAATTTGCTTGAGGATCAGTCCATCATGCCTCCTGATGAACATCTTGCTGAGACACTTGTCATGCATGACAAAGCTTATATCGTTTCATCACTAATTCCTCATGAAGATACTCAAACAGGTGAAAAGTTCCATAATGTTAATTTTGAATTTGTTCAATCTAATTTTCACCTTGAATTGCTCATTGATGACTCTGATTTTGTTGTACATGTTTCAAATGCAAGAGGGATATTACATCATCAGTTGAGACCTCCTGACCTCATGGATATTAACTCTGCACGATTGGAGGAAAATAAATTTAACATTTAGTCTGAACAAGTGCAACACCAGGTTGTTTCTCTCCTTGTTGAAACTCCTAAAGTTTATCATTTTGATTATGAAGGTTTGGGGAAGACAACGTGCATATGGATTTGTCATGGTTTCAAAGAGTTACCTCAATTATTGATTATTCCTGTTGAGAATTTTGAGTTTGAATGTTGCATTGTTGAAGTTTATTTTGCTGAATATAAGGATGAATTTGCATTCTTGAGGACTTTTACCATTACATTATTGCTTTTTTGTGCATTGATGAACCATTTGGGGATGGGTCTCAGTCTGCCTTGTCTGATCGTGAGCCATTTTGAGTCTCTTTGTACATAATATTCATTTGAATAAATGTAGCTTGCCCTGCTATTTTTTTTGCTTTAAGTCTTTTGTTTGCAAGATTTAAAATAAGAGGAAATAAGAATCAATAAAAAGAAAGCAAGATTTAAAATACTACCCCAATCAAACAAAAAAATTGATTCTTAAATCATGGAGCCAGAAATATGCAATCATCATTTCTTATTAATAGGATAGGAAACAAAATATTAACACCATACATTGAAAAACAAGAGAAAAAACCATCCACCAGTTTACTTGATAGGGGAAGAATTTTTTGTTCTCAAAGTTTCACCAAAACACTGATTCCTGAACAAGTTGAAATATATCAATATGTTTGGTGCAAACACTAGGTCTCAATGTTGCTCTCTACTATGAACCCTTATGTGTAATTATATTCCTTCCATGTTTCCTGAGAAACATTGAGCATAAATAAATCACCCAACAAACAAAGCATGATTTCCTTTGTTTCCTCCAACTGATCCTATTCTTGTACATAGAGTGTTTCTCTCTTAAAAAACCATTAGCCTCTAGAAAACAAAATCAAACTCTCTTGATCTGAGTCTTTCTTTCCATAACCATCTTTTTCTTCAAGCAGTCACTTACAAAAAAAAAATATTGGGCGATCCTTGTAACTATATTTTTCATTCCATCTAAAACAAAGAAAGCTCAAAGGAAATCAAGGGAGTAGTTGGCTGCCCCTCCAATGCTACCACTTGTAAACAAGAGGAAAGGAAAGAAACAAAAAATAGAAAAAAATAATAGAAAACCAAAATTCCAAATCATAAAATTGATGCCCTTATATCAAGCTCTTTGGGGGAGTTGTTTGTGAGCATAGCTCACAAAGGGAGTTGGGTAGTATAACTACCCTACCAAGAGTTGTTCACTTTCAATCTATCCGTTAAGTTTGATAACCAACAATCTGTACCATTACTTCTTCATTTTTCACTAGCATTTGGATGAATCTCCATACATTGTACTTATCGATACTCTATTCATGTTCATTCATCTGGTTGGCTGCATATGATATGAAACAGCTAGACTAATTCATTTTCCACAACCCATCTCATCATCTCCAATATACTTTTCCCACTCTATAGTTAGCCTCTCATCATTGCACCTTTCCCATTCATTTTGTATTTCCCTCCAACAATAATCAACCCTGATATATTGTTTGGCTTTCACATACCTTTCCATATCATTCATTGTATCATATTCAACTATATTCAAGGGGTTTGAAATTTGAAATGTTATCTAACCATTGGTATATGCACTATTCATCACACCTCCTATCACTACAATCCATTCTTGCTCAACTACTTCAATTCGAAGAGCCATGTCATCTTCCACATGCTCTTTTGCTATCTCCACACTCTATCCATGTAGATTCATGCCCATGTATTCATCTTGACACTACCATTCCAAACTCCCATGTATTTCTACATCCTTCAAAATATAAATGGCTACACCAACTACACAGTCACTTGTGTCAACACATGTTATTGGATGTCCTACCTACAAATCAACATAATTCACACCCATGCAACCTTGAAGAAAATGAAGGTTCACCTCCTTGGTTACTATTGCAACTTCCTTTAACTCTATCATTTATAAGCACCTTTCTTCTTACCAACATCACCTTACTACTGTTGCTATGGTTTTCCTCTATTTATTCTTGTAAAGGCAACAAGGTATGTTTGAGACAATCCTTCTCAAAAGTGTAGGTATTATTTCTCCCATCATGTATGACATTTCAGTCAAACTACCAAGGTCTACCAAGTAGCACATGACACACATACATAGGCATGATATCACACAAAACACTATCCTTATAACTTCTTATTTGAAATTCAACCAAATATTTCTTATCTAACAACAACTAATGACCTTTCTACAACCAAGAAACCTTATATGGTGTAGGATGCATAGTTCTATTAAGACCTAACTTATCCACCATTTCAATAGCAACAATATTATCCATACTACCATTATCTATAATAAATTTACAACACTTACCTCTAGATTTTCACTTCATTTTGAATAGATCTTTCCTTTGTATAGGTTCCACACTCTCTTTCACTAGTTTTAGCAACAATCTTTTGAAAATATCCTTTTGAATTAGGTTCATCCTTCCTTGGAGAAAATGATCCCACACTCTCTTGATCTTCTTGTACCACCTGATTCCTGCTTTCAGGCGTTGTGTAACCTCCTTGGGAAGATTCTAGACAATCCTTATTCTTGCGACCCACATATTGATTACACTGAAAATATTTATCTACAAAACCTCTTCCTGTTCCCTAATAACCATCACTTCTAACATGTCTTTCTCCTCTATTCTGATAACTTCTATTTTTTGACTTAGCTTTCCCTTTGGAGCTACTTGCATCTCCATCTTGATGGTTATATTGTCCTCTTCCTCCATAACCTCCTCCTCTACCTCATCCTTGTTGATTTTGCTTCCTCATAAGCTTCTCCTATGCCTTAATGGAAAGCTGGTATGCTTCCTCCAAAGTTCTTGGTTACACCAAATTTAGTTCATCCTGCAAAATGTATTTCAAACCATTCATGTATCTAAAAACCTTTTCCATATCCTGTTTTCTATGGCTTAACCAAATCACCAAATTATAAAAATATTCCATGTAGTCTTTACCGACATATCCTTTTTCTTTAGATTATGTAATCTTCTACAAAGACTAGTTTGACAGTCCATCAAAAGGAACTTAGTCTCCAATTTGACAACCATCCTATCCCATGAGGTTATCTTTTCCTTGTTTCGCTTCCATCTCTCTGACTGCACATTATCCCACCATATTATTGTGTGGCCTTTAGGCCTTGTACATGAAAATTTCACCCTTATTTCTTCCTCAACTCCTTCATATTCAAATTATTTTTCCAGATCATTGATCCACTCAATGAGTTCTTCTCCGTTTAGACTTCTTGAATACATTAGAACCTCGATTCTTTGTTTGTCTCCCACATTCATCACCACTTTAATGAATCATTCTTCCACTCATGGTTCTTCTTGAGCTTTGTCCTCATCTTATGATTGTTCTTCTTCCATAAATTCACTCACATCATTTGCAATGATTCCCCTTCATTATGCATGTTCCATGGCATCCAACCTTGCCTATAAGTTCTGCAAAATTTCCAAGATCCCTTCATGACCTCTTCAACCACCACCTCAAGCACCTCCTCGTGCACACCCTCTTGGCATTATTCTTACTGTAATTTTATCTAACTCTACCCTTCCTAGTCATTTATGGCTCTGAAACCAAAATATTATGGAAACTATTTTTGAGTTTTAACTCTTTGCAAGAATAAGGAACATGAAACAAAAACACATGCCAAGAATTTGAGGGAATTTACCTACAAGATGGTTAGATTAATTATACTAACCCCTACTCCAAAAGACCTCAATCTACAAGAGTTAAGACATTCACTCTTCCCTCCCCCTAGAACGTATCAATATTAATAGGAAACATGCATCAATAAAAAGAAAGAAAGATTCAAACTACTACCCCAATAAAAAATGATTCTTAAATCATGGAGCCAAGAATATGCAATCATCATTTCTTATTCATAGGACATGAAACAAAATATCAAAACCATACATTGCAAAATAAGAGAAAATACCATCCAACCATTTACTCAATAGGGGCAAAATTTTTTGGTCTCAAAGTTTCACCAAAACATCGATCCCCAAACAAGTTGGCAACTATCAATATGTTTAACACAAATGTTGGGTCTCAATGTTTCTCTCTACTCTAAACCCTTATGCACAATTTTGTTCCTTCAAGGTTGCTTGAGAAACATTGACCAAACATAGATCACCCAACAAACAAAACACAATTTCCTCTATTTCCTCCAATCGATCCTATTCCTATACAATCAAATACATTCATTCATTTGGTAAGCTGCAATTCATTTTCTTTCAAATTAAAACTCACAAGATTTAGGATAGACAATCAAATAACAATTATATATGTTTTTTCTTGTCATGTCTATTCTTTTCAGTCAGCCTAATATAATTTCCTATATGAATTTAAATGTAGTTATCTTACCATTTTTGTGGTGTGTGCACTCAAATTTCATCAAGCTTACCGTTTGATCTAGCTAAACAATCCTACTTCAATTATGTTCTCATCCTTTGACCTGTCACCCTACAATTGCACACACTTGCACTTGTAAAATTCATTAGTAATGTTCAATTCTTGATAACATATAAAATAATTTAAAAAGATCATATAGTCAGCATCATTCAACTTCTTTCAATCTATTTCAAAATTTCCAAAGCTTCCATTTCACATATTGAATTTCTTTAATATTTCAATTTACCATATTATAATTAATATGCAATAAAATTGGGTTATGACACCTTGTAACATATTATCGTTTGTTTTCGACTTGGTGTCAAAATTTTGAAATCTTGAAAATAATCTCTTGGATAATCATATCATATAATTTGTGTAAACTATGAAGGATTAATAACTTAAAAGATGAAATTTTAAAGACTAAGTTTATCAATCAATATCAATTATAGGTTACAAGGAACTACCCATCATAATATTCAAATGGATGAGCCTTAGGAAAGATGACTAATGAAAATCACATCAATCCTAACAAAAAATACAAGGAGGATTATTTACTACCTTTTCTTAGTATTCCCTAAAGTCATATGCATTCAAGGAACTAAGTTTTTACTCAATTAAAAATTCTAAAAGTAAAGACATTGTATGCATGTTATGTATTTTCTTTATGATTATTAAAGTGTAAGAGAACTACCCATACCCGAAAACCAATAGTTGGACTATAGGAAGCATTCTTACAACCATAATTCATTCACTTATTGTCACAAATTTCATCTCTATTTTTTTGGCTATCATCTAGTAGGTGTGTATACTCTCATACACATTGCCATCTATATGTAGAGTTCTACATTAAGTGCAATAGTTGATGCAACAACAATTTACCTTTTTGACTCCTCATCCTCATTATTATTATGACTATAAGTAGTTGCAACAATAGTAGCCACCACAAGTACATGCACGACCCCCACTATTATGGCCATAAGTATCTTTGCATTATGAATAGATTACTCCTCTTTTCTCATGGCTTTCATGTCTTTTGACCCCTTGACCCTCTTCCTTTTCTATTATTTTTGACAAATAAAATTTGTAGAAATATTATCCATGACCATATAAGACAACCCATAAAAAAATGAGACTCCCCTTTAACTATTATCTTCCTTCTTATATAATGATTCTTAGTGTATCACCCACTCCATACTACTATCCTTCAACATAAAATTTCTTTATTATCCCCACATTGTTCTATGATTTAGTGTTAACTCAAGTGTTTACATTTGAAATGTTTGAGCTGTATATTCTTAGAACATATGATATACACTTTCTATGGTATATCTTTATAAAAAATAACCTCTTTAAATATGTTTGTAACTCGTACGCATCATTCAGCTTTTACTAATTAATAAGATAGTTTAAAATTCATAAAATATTCTCCAATTAAACTTTGATCATTTGTTCCTTTCTTGTATTGCTTTGACCACAATGTAGAACCTAAAGTTTTCAATAAAAAATGTGGAGGACAAGATATAATTAATATCAAAGAAATTACGACGTCAGATCTTGGCCGGAAAGTCTATTTTGAACAAAAGTGGCTCACTCACAGAAACCCATTCAAATCAAATTCTTCGCTCCATTATCACTGAGTCAAATCTTGAAATCATTGAAGCCGTCAAACAAATGACCCGCGCATTCCAACTCTACAGCTGTTCACACTTGGAATATTATGAGCCGTGGGCTCTCAGGACTCTACAATTTCCAAATCTTTCTTTCTCCCATCAAATGATTGTGATAGGCGAAATGGCAGACCGGAAAAGTCCGAAAGCTACAAATATTCAAATGCGACAGAAGTACACCATGTAAGTAGGTAGTAGGAAATTTACACTAAGTCCAAAAGCAGCCGAAAACTTTGAAAAGTTAGAAAAGGACGACTTTGAATTTTTGATTTTGAAAATTCTAGTGCTTTGCTTTCACTCGAAGCTTTTGAAACGATTTTTTCACATAGTTATTAGTTTATAATAGCGTAATCTTGATAGTTATGATTAAAAATTGAAAAATAAGATAATTTGTAGCAATTAAATTAGTTTTTTTTAATTTGTAAGGTTTGAAATGTGTATTAATGTTATTTGATTTGTAATAATATAATTTTGATTTGTTTGAAGGTTAGAAATACAAAAAATAAAAATGGGATCACTTCAATTTTTTTTTTTCATGTTTTGTTTATATTGCTAGTCTTTAAAATACATTGATTTTACAAGGTTGTTTTCATTTATTTAATGATTATTGTAGAGGTGAAAAGTAAATGTTTAACACTTTTCTTTCCATTTGTTTCTAATGTATTAATCTAATATTTAATTTGTAATATTTTACTGATTTTAAACTCTTATTTCCTTGTGGTTAGGGTCAAATATTAGTCTTTATCTTCACAATTATAAATCAATATTATTTCAATGACTTTCATTCTTAACCGGTTTTAAGTTTACATTATATATGAATATGATTTTTAAGAGAAAGAACATAAAACTTAGGGCTATGAACTTTAAGATTAAGGTAATGTAAAATTTAAGGATCAAAAACTTTAAGAGGATTAATTAGTTGGTTCACAAACCAACAAGCATCAATCAATTTCTAAAATTGTCATCCTTAAAAGTAATAAAATTAAAATCTGAAAAGAGTCAAACATTTAAGATGAATTTATAACATATAAGGTCTCGAGGTTCATTCCTTGGGTTGGCCACCTCTGTCGTGTTAGGCCCCACTTGATGCCCTCATTGGGATAGGCCCTCGAAGTGGTACCGATGATTTACTTTGCACTCATTCCTCGACTAATTCATCGTGAAATACATTTCTTCGGAAAACAAAAAGATAAATTTATATCCAATATCTAATTTAAGAAAAGAAATCTAAAATTTAAACTTGAGATAATAATATATAAAATAATTATTATAAGATTTTAATCAACTTACATATATAAAATGAAACAAACCAATTTTTTTTTTCTGTGATACTATCTTATTTCTATCCAATGACAAACCCCCTATCTTAGACAAATTCCCATATAAAATTTATACAACATTTTAGAATATTATAGATGAAACGTTCCCAAGATCTACATGAAAGCTTTTGCATAATCAACAATATTAAATTCATACTTAAAATTAGTGACCCAGAGGAAATATGTAACTGGTAGTCTATCATCGTATTTAATGACCAAAGATCCAATGCTGTAACTAATATTTTATTCCCAAAATGTAATTGCTTGTTTTGCACAGTATTTTCTAATATAATAAAATGATACGCATGTACCCCAAGGTCTTCATTTATCTTTCTTTCATCACGTGTTTTTCTTTTGACTTTGAATCGAAGTACTACGTAGCCATTTTCATTACCTGGTCATCAAATACGCGGATAATTTGAAAATTTAGTTCATTGTCGTTTCAGAATTTCTAATCGTATTAATAATTTTTTAATTTTATTATTTGTGCTTCCTATACCAGATCGCGCATATTCGCTCGCATATTGGCTACCAATGATCTCAGAACGAGGATGGATATAAAATATCTGAGAGCATTATATTTACTGTATTTCTAATACTAAACGTCTAACATCAAATTTCTTTTTATATTTGATATACAAGCACTCCGGTTGTTGTTGATATTCCTACACAACTTCAAAATTTCTTATTTATTTTCTTGTATATAGCATAGAATAGTCATTTTGAAAATCTGAGAGCGGCTCAAATGGGGCGAAATTAACTACAAATTTACAATAAAGCAGAGCATTCTGGGCACCATCTTACATAAAAAGTATGAATTGACAAACAAACAGGATGGCAATAGAAATAATGAGGGCATTGGAATCTTTATTCAGATCCAAATTATTCCTCATAAGATTTTAAAGCACTACCTTAACTAAACTACAAGAACTTATACCTACATGGAAGTATCTTGCAGGCAGGCTAAAAGTAGCCCAAAACCAAAACAATTACAACACACTAAAGAAACTATTCATAAATCTACCTTGGACTCGAAGTCGTTGGAAGGCTGTGTGACATCGCTGGAATGGAAGGCCCAATTGTAAGTGAAGTGTGAGCATATGATGGTACAGGCATTACAGGAGGAAGAATAGGCGCTCCAACTTCAAATTTCAATAGCCTTAGCACTTGCCTCATTTTGGGGCGACTTGCAGCATCAGGATGAGAACACCACAACCCCACCATCATCAATCGTTCCATTTCTTCCTTTTCAAACTCTCCATTTAATCTCACATCTGCAGCTTCCAATAGTCTTCTTCGACCATACAGATCCCATGCCCATGCTACAAGCCGCATGTCGAATTCTGCCAAGTTCACATCTATTGCTTTCTTGCCACACGCTATTTCTAGAGCCACAGCCCCGAAACTGTAAACATCAGATTCCGGACTAGTTTTTCCGGATGCGGCACATTCAGGGGCAGATATCCCAATGTCCCGGCAGCACGGGTGGTTTGAGCTAGACGCTCATGTGTCACCATGCGCGCTAACCCAAAATCCCCAATCTTTGCACTGAAATTGCTATCTAGCAAAATATTACTGGATTTTACATCTCTGTGCACAACACATTCATCCCATTCTTCATGAAGATACAGCAGTGCGCTTGCTATTTCACAAGCTATTTTATACCTGATACTCCATTGCGGCACATGATGCTCTTCTTCTTCTCCTCTTCTGGTGAAAATATGTCTGTCCAAGCTTCCATTAGGCATATATTCGTAGACCAAAAGCAATTGGTCTCGCTCATGGCACCATCCCAAGAGTTGAACAAGATTCCGATGTCTCAAACGACTAACTATACTCACTTCTGAAATGAATTCTTTAATCCCTTGCCTTGAACCTTCTCAAATGCGTTTTACAGCCACAATCTCTTTTGTTTGAGCAAGATTGCATTTGTATACTCCTCCGAATCCTCCTTGCCCAAGCTTTAGAGCTTCGCTGAAATTGCTAGTTCCAGCCACCAGATCATCCAGGTTAAACCGTCGGGGAATATGGTATAGAAGCTTGCCAAGATCCATGTCCGCAAGCTTGCCAAGATCCATGTCCGCTAACATTTGTTCTCCGATGGATTCAGCTTTCTTTCTTCTGAGAAAGAAAAAAGAGACCCACAGCGCACCTGCAACACAAACCACAATTCCACATCCAATACCCAACACTATTTTTGTAGAAGTGCTTAACTCTTTCCGACCTTTTCCCTTAAAGCTCATCTCTAAACCATTCACACCAGTTGAACTGTTTTTCGAAGAGGTCCTTGAAGTGTTTTTCGAATTGAAGTTCCTCTTGGAACTCACTGAAGTGATTTTCGGATAGAAGCTGCTGTTGAAACTCCATGAAAAGATGTTGTGGGTCTCATCCGAGTTTACAGCAGCAGACGAAAATCCTATATAAACATTTCCACTAAAATACTAAGACAAATTTACGCGCTGTGATAAAATGAGATTCTGGTCGGACTTCAAGCTATCTGAACCACTGACAAGATATATTTTGAGCTCTGGTGTTTCGCTGGTGTAGTCAATCCATGCATCCCATCTTGTCCCATTGTTTAGACCAGAAAAACTAGCGTATTTCGAATGATAAAGACTTGAAAAACTTTTGTTAAAAGTTCCTACCATCATCTCCGGACTGTCAAATGCTACAGCAAACAAATCAGGTGACTTATCAGGGTCATCTCCAAAAAGACCAAACCATCCTCCTTCTGTGAATTGTGGAATAGTATAAGGGTATCCTCCATAGAGAAAGAAGGCTATGCCGTCGCCGCCCGATCCATTTCTAGCACAATACATGGGAAACACAAAGTGAGTGCTGAAATTGACTATAGACGAAAGCTGGATCGTCTCATTATAAACAATTCTGCCCGACGATTGATTCAATTTGTTATACTGGAAGCTGCTATTATTTGTAAGATGGACAACATTATCGATGATTGCAGTGTCACCCACAAAATCAATTCCATCTGTTTCCGAGGTCCTGAAATTATATATATTAAAGCTCAGACCTCTTCCCGAATTCAGAGAATTATTAGCCGTGTTTGCGTAATGGAACAAACAGGCAAGACAGATTAATTTGGAGAAAAATAAATTCGCCATGGAAGTAGAATATGGACGAGGAAAGAACTTCTACCCTCAATGGCGAAGAGAGAGGGCCAATAAGTACCTAGTGTCATGAAATCATTTCGGTTCCGACTTCCCTTCTCTTTCCTTGCACTGGGGTTAAAAGAGACCACGGAAGATATCTTTCTATAAATTTAAAAACCACTTAAAAAGTAATTTGTAATAGATTATGAGTTTGGTTCTCAAGAGTGATAAAAGTAATTCATTTATTTTTATATATGCTTAATTTAGGATATATTAAATTAAATTAATTAATTTTTATATTATTATTATTTAAATAATTGATTATGAAGTCTGATTTAAAATAGAGATAAAAAAAAAAAAATTATTTGTAAAAATAATATATGTTTATTTTAATAGAATAAGAAAATTTTATATTTAGTATTAAAAATAAGATCAGTATTTCAATATTAAAATTGTATTTTTGGAAAACAAATATATTGCGTCTTTTTATAAATGATGCATATGATTATTATTTTATTAGGTTTAATAATGTAGGAGCATTTCAAGCAATAATTAATTTTGGATCATCAAAATGATGTTAAATTTTCTTTAACTTATTTGTGTGTTTTGTAGGGTTATCCACATGTGTATAGAGTTAATATAAATTAGTGTATTCTATAGGTTTTTATATTCTTTTGTTGTTGTTGCAATAACACAAAATTTTAGGTTTGTCATTCTCACAATACAATTACTTTAAGGGTCTTGAACCACCTTTCTACTTTGCTAAAATGTGTTAGTCTTTACACTAATTATCCAATTAGAGGTTGCCAACAAATAAGATGTGTGGTCTTGTTAGGCATGGAACTTAATGCTTATTCGTTCATAGATAACACAAGATAAATTCCACCAATTATTTCTAATTTCTTTCTAAGAATCATTTTCCCACATGAAGACTATTGGGACTTAATTTAATAGGGAAAAAAATTGCTCCATTCTCATCTCCTTTGTGCATTAGTCTTCATAGATTGAAGATTAGGAGGTCCAAGTGTAACAGTAGTTTATAGGTTATGACAATGTTGTGAGGCTTCAAGGCCTCAATCTATTACCAAGTGGCATGATATAAATATGACATGATAAATAAAATATACTTTCTATGTATTCATAATACTTATGTTTGAATTATGTTCTTTGTTGACTTTTTATGCTATGGAAATGGTAGAAGAGCTTAAGCAATTGGCCAGTTAGAGTTAACATGCCAATTGTTTATAGTCGAAGAACATCCCCCATATAAATAACTAAAGATTCTACTCTAGTGCACCAACTCTTTATAGGAGGTTAAAGTGGTTGTACGTGTTAAGGAGCTATTGGTTTGGACATCCCTTAATTAGTACCTCCTTCCTCAAGTACATCAAATGATCTAAAGAAAAATCCTAATTAGGTTGAGTGTCAAGTTCACCAAAATGAAGGAAAATCGAATAAACCTACCCAAAATAATTTATTTAGGTCCAATTAATGACAAAAGGACTAATAATAAATTAGACCTAAATAAACATGAGCTAATAGAAAATTATGTAAATGATAAATGAGTGAGGAGGATGAATCCTTAACTATTTAAAATTTGGCTATTGGGTTTTCCCTTAGATTAGTTGATTCATCAATGATACTAGAATAATGTATATATGGTAGATGAAAACTAAGATAAACATTTTTCGTGTTTAGAAGGAATGCATGCAAGGATAACTTTAAGGACCACCCCCTCAGAGAATGTGTAAAATCTTGGCGAATCTTCTATACTTCTTGAAAAAAATATTAATTTTAATGGTGAATTTCTTCATTTTTTTGGGAAAAAATATCAATTGGCGAATCTTTTGTAATCGTTTGAAGTGTGTGGAAAATCATGGCGAATTGATTTTTTTTTTTAAATTATAAAATATTTTCATTGGTGATTAAAACCAATTTTCAAACCAATAAAATATTTCCATTGGGGAATCAAACCTATATTCAAACAAATAAAATATTTAAGTTGGCGATTAAAACATGTTTTCAAACCCAAAAAATATTTTCATTGGCGAATTAAACCTATTTTCAAATGAATAAAAAAATTTGATGAATCAAACACAATTTCAAACCAATAAAAAAATTTATTGGTGAAATAAACTTGAATTCCAATGAAAAATCATAGCGTGGTGGCGAAAATATCAAATACTACATATTGTTCTATTCCAAGAAAAAATTTCCACACATCCAAATTCCTTTGTAAAGTGTCCAAAATGGGGAAAAGTGTCAACATATTTATTATGTCTGAAGTCAGATATCAGCGTAAATTAATATAACCGAGAACCATTTGATAATTTTTTGATGGACTACCATAGTTGCATTCCAAAAGCAAATGTCTAAAGCACTAGAATTGCAAATTCAAACCTACGAAATAACACTATAACTATTAGATTTCCAAATATCAATTGTTGACCTTTTATTACTTATTAAATTACCTAAAGTCATGACACCTAAAATAATATTTTGTCATTGATTGGCTACTAATCGTTGAATTCCACTTAAGTTATGACTTAAGCCTTTGGAGTCATCGTAGTGAACGACCCCTCAACCTAGGTGATTATTGGTTTTCTGGAGTATTAAAGACATTAATATTTATTACATTTGATGACAAATATTTTCTCACAAAAATCAATGGTTGAGATTGGCGATTAACGATCAAGTGGATTTTGTGTGCCTACACTTCTAAGAAGGTAATGTCATCAATTTTTTGTAGTAATGCGAGATTGTGACATCTGTCCTAAATGGGACTGAGCTTTAGCTTGTGGTTAATGGTCAAAAATTAATCAACGGTCAGCACTAAGTTCATCAAAGATCAACGGTTATCGGAAGATCATAGATTGTAAAGGCTCACATAGAATCAAAATGTGATATGCAAAAATTTCTTATAACCATTTGTATAGGAGTGAATTTTCCCCCCTTACACAAATTTCCTTTTCACCCCTCCTCACTTTAGAAAACCAAATTCAGAGGCTAAATTCCACCTAAGCCCACTATCTACGTTCCACTTGGCACTTGTTTTGAGCATCGGTAGGAGAATAACTATCGGGGATGCTCGTACGATGCACATACATCCAAACAGTACGCTTACATCCCTAGAAGATTCTTATGGCTAGAGTCTATAGAGGCGTTACACTTTCCATTGGAAGTCGAATTGTAACGCCTTCCTTCAGTTGACCGACCCGAATATGGTCATTTTATTCATCTCTCCTTCAAATTCACTCATCGTCATCCATTTTCATCTCTTCACCATCTCTTACACAATATCTTAGACAATCTCATACACATGTTCAATCACTTCAAGCATTGAAACAATATTCTTACACTCCATAGCGATAATTTCATCACTTTATCACTTCAATAAAGCAAACATAGGACAACACCATTGCAATAGAGGCTTGAGTTCCTCTCATTTTCTCCCCCATTAGCCTTGAGTGCTCTTGGTGGAGGTGGTAAGCTCTCTACTCCCCTTCTCTATTACTTGGTTGAGTTAGCACATTACTATTTGGTAGTGTTTTAGTGTTCTTTTGCTTTCATTCCTTCTTTATCATATTATTCCTATATCGTTACAAACTTCACTATCAGTGGAGGTGGAAACACCAAAATGGGGGTCTGATTGAGGTAGACCCCTAAACAACCCCCAAAAAATTTCTCTCTTTTGTGTGTAGGTGGAGATATCTTGGATTGAGTTGGCGAATAAGCTTTTGTGTGAGATCATTCTTGTTTTCCTTGCATTAATGTATTTTTCTTATCATATTCACTTATATGTTTCATACTTCTTAGTGCTATTTTATTCCCTTATAAATCATTAGCTAGGTCAATAGTCTATTTTCTAATAGTTAGACCTTTTCTTTTTGGTCCTCTGGTCATACGAATTCCAACACACCTAAGAGATGCCAACACACCATTTTGTCATCCCAAAACTGTGCTTTTTTCCTCTGATAGAGAGCTATCTGAGACACAAAGTTTATCCTAAAAATTGACTCACCTAGGCTCCTTTCAAGTCTCGGGTCTACAGAGTGATTGAAGGACCTCATAGTCCTCATCATTCTCATCCCACATCTCCTAACACTCTCTTAAACTGAGGTAAGTTAGGGCAGCCTGCTACTCTCAACCCTCTGTGACTCGGGGACTTGATGTGGTTGGTCCCTCTCTCTTACACCATTTGATGAATTTTTGATGGACAATTGTAGTTGCATTTTGGAATCAAATGTTCGAATCACTAGAATTATGAATTCAAACGTCCAAAATAATGCTAGATCCGTTAGACTTTAAAATATCAATAATTGATGTTTTATTATTTATTAAATCACTTAAAGTCATTACTCAATTTTCTTGAAATAATATTGTCACATCAAGTGGTGATTAAATGTTTAAGTGTTGAGCATTTGATGTCTTCATTTTATATATATATCACCAACATGATGTTTTTGAAAATGATAAGCAACATTTACAAGGTGTTTTACCCTTCACAAAGGGCCCAAGGGGCCAAAGGAAAACATAGTTCAAAAAAGAATTTGAACTATAGGAACTTATAGAAACAACTGACTAATAGCTATAGAAAGAAAAAGACATTAAGCAACCCCAGACATAGAGGGGTCAAAGCTGGTTCCACGAACCCGAGGCCGAGAAGCAGCCACAAATTTCTTCTTCTGAAGAAAAACTGACTAGGGAGGCTCAGAATCAGGAATCAAAGAGAAAGATGAGGGGAGCGGCTCCATCCCAGTCACCATAGGAGAAGAGCCATTGAGCAATGAGGGAGTCACCAACAAATATTGAATCAACCAATAGAACAATAAAGGCTCCCAACAAAGGGCGGACAAGGTCAGATAGAGCAGTGACAACAGGGGCTAAAGTTTGGTCAAGAACAATAGTGTCAATAGATCGGTCCAACAGTGGTTCCTCGGAAGGGAGGTCCGAGAGAGGAGCAACAACATGAGGGTCAACCTCCTCAAAAGAAACATCTAAAGAAGAACCCACCATGAGGTGATCCAGGAGAGCATCCTTCGACCAATTCGCAATGCCCTTGCCACAGGCATGAGGACAGGTAGAGGCCAAATGACCCACCGAAAAGCATCTCCTACATCGAAAGTGGAGACCCTCATAGTCCAAGATCTACTTCCAAGGTCTGTCCTCTACCAACAAAAAAACATCCCCAGGAAGAGGTTTGGAGATGTCCAAATCAACTAACAACCGAGCAACCGTAGTATGCTGAAACTCCCTAGTTGTGGAATCCACCATTAAGAAGTGACCAATGGTATTGCCAATGGCCTTGAAACATGATTCCTCCCAGAATTGAAGAGGAAGATTTGGCAGATGGACCCATACAGGCCTGGTGTTCAACAACTCCATAAGGGGGTTGAAAGAACGAGATCAGGGCTTAATGGACAGAGAATGAATGCCCCACATCCACCCCTTGTCCAGAATGTTGTTCTGCTCAAGAGGGGAGGAAAAAGTAGCAATAAAGAAACTCCTAGCATTGGGGTAGAGCTCGATTTCCCCAATGACCAAAGGCTTCCATGAACCCAACATCCAATCGTGGAGATCTAGGAGGGAGGGCCACATGCCATTGAATCTATAGACCACACCAATTTTTGAATAATAATCCTCATTTTCCATGACCTTAGGACCACAAAATACCACAAGGAAATCCTGAGCACAGGGTAGAGACCGACAAGTAGGACGAGAACCCACCCTCGCAGCATCAGAGATGGATCTAGCCATTCCTGAAGAGCCCCCAACAATAGGCAACCGAGGGGCTAGAACATAAGAATCCCCCATTGCAGTTGCACCCACAGAGGCAACAGTCTTCCTACTCGCATTCCCTCCATCAACCCCTACCACAGATGACTTAGTAGACACCACGGAGGCAACAACCTTCCTGTGCATGCAAGACGAGGCAGGGAAAGGAGGAACGATGAAGCCCTAGTGGGAGGGACCCCGCAGGACACCGCACCACTCCCAACCACAACAGGCACAACACCGTTAGGAAATGTAGCAGCCAAAGGTGGAGCCGATGCAAACGGAGGCTGTCAGAGCCGTTGCAGAGCTCATTTTAGAAAAAGAAAGAAGAATGTTTTTTTCAGATTATATGTTATCACCACCAAAACGATGTTATTCATATCATTTATAATATATTTGGCTTTTCTTTCTTTCGTCTCTATTCTCAATTTCACTGTGATATTATGGAGTCTTCATGGTGTGTCATGCTACCCAAATGTTTTTGGGAGAAAAGAAGCAACAATGCATAGAATAGATGAAAGTTAGGTATGGTTTTTACTATTTCTTGTGTCAAATTGAGGAGGCTCTAAGAATAATTGTGGGTAGGGAATGACTTTAGAACAATCCATGTGCTCTATTTTCTGAGGTAGCTTCTACTTTCTTGTCCAATTGCATGGACATTTTGTTGGATAAAGTTTTGATGAAGACGTTCGCAATACATCATTTGCAACCTTTCATTTACTCTATTTCTTCATTGGAGTTGACACTTGAGAATTAAAGTTTTGAAAGTGGGTTAATGCATGTTGGTGGAATCTTTCCTAAACTTGAACTAGCTGCTTCTATAGTACAAGCTCTTTCCCTGGTTTATATGAGGTGTGGTCTAGTGTGTGATACGATAAATGAATCATTATAGAGTATATAATTTTGGAGGAAGGATTTGGGTGATTCCATTTTCTTCTTTATTCCTAATTTTCTCAATTCGATTCACCTCCTGATCAAACCCCCGTTTGAGGGCCTTTGCTATTGTTATATAAGTTTTGTGTAATGAATTGTGTCTACATTTTATTGTAGGGCTGTTGTAATATGTATTTTATGACAGGATTTTTTGTCACGATTAGAGGCTTTTTGGCCAGGTTAGCTATATGTACATCATGGCTACTTAAATTAAAATACTTTTTGTGACCCCATTCACTTAAAACCTTTTTTCTTTGTTCAATATAAAAATGTGTCTTCTAAGTCTAAAAATATATTTATATTTTTTGTATGATTCAAGTTCAACATATAGATATGATCGTAAGTGAGCGAAATTTATTGTGACTTATTAGTGGAAAATGATAATGATTAAGCTACAACAAGCCATTTAATTCTCTATCTTTTCAATGCCTTGAAGTACTCTACCTTCCATTTAATTCTGAATCTTTTTATCGATTTTCGCATATCCATTAGATTGTCTTTCATTGAAGAAAGTGTGGTTGCAGTATTGCAGATTAATGCCATGTGTACCTGGGAATTGGGAAATCTTTAAAAGAAGTAAGTGAAATGTTTGATTTGATAACTTGATACTAAATTTTTTAGAAAGTATGGCATGCGGCACATGCTTTCTTTTTATCGATTTTCACATATCTATTGGATTGTCTTTCCTTGAAGAAAGTGTGGTTGCAGTATTGCAGATTAATTCCATATGTACATCCTAAGCGAGTGATTGGATAACTTGATATTAAAAACTATACTGCATACTATAGATGATGATGTCATTAATTCAATGACCAATTGAAATAAGATTTGGAATTATTTTATATCGTTTGAGTGGCGATTTTGATATAGCTTTTCAGCTTGAGGTATTGTGTGTATGTAGCCAAATGTCAATCAAAATAAATATTATAAATGTAAGACTTAAGTTACATGATTAAGCTGGTTACTTGGTTTGCATGATTTTACATCGCGCGAGTCATAAGTAAACAAGGATCAGGCTAGTATCCCATAAATAGGGATAGTGAGCACAACTAAAATCATTTGTAGAAGGCTAAAGGCTTTACTATTGAGTGCAATGTTCTAAATTATCATTAGGGTTTTCATTTTACAAGGTTAATAAGGAAGAAGTTCATGTGGTATTATTGGGGATACTCTAAATTATCCTACCTCTAGTTATGTAGTTACAAAGTAAAACACCAATTTCCTTCAAGTTCAAAATGGGTAGAATTGGAGAGAATTTGATTTGGTTTACCTGACTTCTTAGACAAGTTTTTAACCAGGATGAGGAGCTCTGATGGAGATAAGTGCTTTCACATAGAGTATGCCAACATAAGTATTTTAATCTTGTTTACATTCAAAGTCCATGACTTCTCAAACTCCATTTTGATAGAAGCCCTTAAAGAGGAATTGTGGACTTTCAGACTCATTGTGTGCTATACAGATGCATGGAAGTTGCACGAAGATTGTGGTAGCAAATTTACTACCCCTTATCTTCTGTATGACTTTGGTTGATAACCAAGATAGGTACATTTTCTATCTTCATAGCTCCCATTTCCCCAACATGGTAGGCAATCCCTATGGTTTCTCAAAATCATTTGTTGCATTATATGGTATGGATCCCATAGCTACCACTATCAGCTTGGAATCAATTATGTCATTTTAGGCTGTTCTAGTGCACTAGGTTGAGCATATTATAAATGTAGAACCATATTTGAGAAGCCAAGATCCAAACCATGGTCAACAAGCCTCGTGGTTTGAGAATATGGTATAATAAATGCTCTTTTATTGTCACCAGTAGCAACTTGTAATCAATTACATGTTTGATATAAAGTCACATGTGCCATTTATATAAAACAAGAGTTTGCATGCTCTAATAATATTTAAAAATCCATGTAATAATGTAACATTATAATTCAATTGTAATAAAATAAATGGCATTGTTATTCTTCAATATTCATTTATATTAAAGAATTAGTTTGTGTGTTCAGTGTCTATTCAAATTATGCAAGTAATATAAATGGAATGAAGTATTTAATAACTTAGAAAAATAATAATTTTTTCCTTCAAGAGATTAATTATTATCTATTTATGAAATATTTGTATTTAAATTTAAAACATAAAGCAATACAAATGAAAAAATAAAGTTGCCATCAAATTGACAAAAAGCACTAAAAACACTAAAAATCAAGTCACTCTTGCTAGGGTTTGTTGAAATGTTATTGATTTTTAATTTTTCATTAACCTACTCCCCTAATTCCCAGTATCATTAGTCATTTTATTAAGTCCTTTGCAACGTTAAGTTTTCTAAACCCTTGGCCTTCATGTGAATTAATTTATTTCTTTTAAAGGGATTTCATGAGTTAGTAGGATACTTCAAGTAGATATATATGTGACTCGTGGAACTGTGGAATGGACATGTGGACTCATCTCAATGAATCCATTTCATTAGGATTGTGTATCGTAGCACACTAAAGTTTAAAACAACTTTAAAACACACGTTTATTGTTTATATCATAAATTACCCAACCACTGGATAAACATTTGATGGATGGTGATAGTTGCATTTTGGAATGAAATGAACAAAGCACTAGGCTTGTGAACTCAAACCTTCATAATCACCCTATAACCATTAGATTTACAAAGATCAACAACTGAGAATTTTTTTGATAACTTATTTGTAAGTGTCACTATAGAAATGTAATGTACTAATTGTGTAGTTTGAAGCAACATGTTGACATTTCATACACTTCAATAATATTTAAAAAAATGAAATTTCTACTACAAAGTGATTTTATTTTTAATCGAAAGAGTCAACACATAGGAAGATTTCAGATTGCTCATTGCAATGCACCACATAAATTTTGGGTTCCAATGAACTTATAAAGCTATTCCATGCCTATCAGTATTAATCTTTTCAAGAATCAAAATCCAAGTTAAGTAAAAAATAGAATTCCCATATTTCATCATTTCTTGAATTCTTATTTTTTCAAACTTTGGGTTTAGGGTTGAGAACTTTAGAGACTTGAGGAAATTTAAGGACTTAAGAGGTATTTCACACTATACAAGCATGTATTCCACCACTAGTACACTAGTTCTTGGGAAAGGCAAAGCAAAATCAAGTAGAAAAATAGATTATGCAAGATTGCTTAAAACCTCAGGTTTCATTGATGAATACCATAATATTTATGATAATCAAATCTATGGTAGGCTTACCTCAAAAGTTAGATTTTCATGTGAGAATAAGGATAAAAATCAAATGCAAATTAATATTTCAATGCACTATGGGTACTTGGATTAGAGTACATGATGTTATATGTGGTTTTCTCTTACTCAAAATTTATCATGGTCTGCACCCACAATTATGATGATAACAGAAGAGTAATTATAAATGTAGATAGAAAAGAAGAAATTCTATCTATTAATGCAAAAGAATTTGGAAAATTTTTGGGGTTTACAACCAAAGAATTTGGAAACGTCCACATTGACCTAGAAAAGCTTGCTAGTGATTATGAAACAATGGATGAAAGGGAGAAAAATAATTTCTTAAATTAAATAGTTCAAGATACCAAAGATGTTAGAAACAAATTGAAAGATAATCATAAGCCTCCTTATGATTTTGAAATTTTTAGAATATGGGTTCAAGATAGTATTTCCATGCTCGAATTTTGCATCAAACTAGATAGCAATTAGGAAAATGGGTGCAAGCCTCCTTGAAATGGTATATAATATTCATTATGTTGAAAAACATGTCAAATATAACTATCTTGAGCACATTGTAGAATCCATGCAAAAACATTTTTTAATGATTAAAGGAGGTTCCACCAAGACATTTAGGTTTACAACCTACTTGTGCTACTTTTTTCTATTCAAATTTAGTGGAATGTTTCAAACCAAAAACCTTCATATTCAACCCTATACAAATCTTGAGGAAAAACAATGTCTCCAGTATGACTGGACCACTAAGATAAGGATGCATGATTCTCTAAGGAACTACAATCATTTTGTAGACTAATTTTTGGCTCCATTATATCAGGAAATTACAAATACTCCAATGCCTAGATTTCCTATGTCTTGTAGAAATTGCATTCAACTAGGAAAAGAAATACAATTGGCTGATTGGTACTTAATGGAAGAATATACTACGCTAATAATTTATGGATTGAGAGTAAAGCCATACAAGCTTCTAATTCATGTGACAAAAATGGTTTTTGCATTGGAATATGTAAGGCAAATGGAGAGTACTAATAAAGAATACTTTCTCATTCAATAGAAGAAGAGCTTGTTTCCTTCTTTACCTTTTTCATGTGGAGGGTTCACATTCGAGAGAAAATAATTTAGTGTGGCACATGATATTTATTTTTCTTTTTTAATTTTGATGTTGTATTTCACTAGAAGTATGATCCATGTGACACCATTAAATCAAGGATTGTGGCCAATAGGAATACTGCAAGTAGAATTGAATTTTAAAGTAAACCCTTGAAAAATTGAGAAACAAGGATTCTTGGGATGAGGTCAAAATAGCAACGAAGAAAAGTATTACTGAGAAAGGTATTTTTTTTGAACAATTGTTAGCAAAAATTATGGGATTGCATCAATAGATAGGAGTAGAGAATAAAATCAAGAGGTACAACATTTTTTATAAAAGGAAGTGATACACCATCTAGTAGAGTAAAAATTCCAGATTCTCTAGGTAAGGAATGTAGAGAAAAAATTGGTCACAATAAAAAATTGCTATCTTTTGGTCTATGAGGAAGGATCTAGGTGAACCAAGAACTCTTATAGAGTTTGGAGATAATGAAAAAGATTCTGAGTTTAACAAGTTGTGGAATATAGAGCATCCCAATGAACGTGAAGAAAATGATGATGAATCAGACGATGATAGGGAAGAAAAAAAAGTAAAAATACAATCTAGTTTAAGTGAAGCCACAAAACAAGAATTTACTTTAGGAGCAACCATAGCCAAAAAAAATGGGTTATGAAGGTGGTCCTTTGGGGTCCCAAGGACAAGGCCCTTAGATGGTAGTAGATGTAGAGCATAGAAAACCAGTTGATAAACGAGTTCTTGGAGCTAATAAAATAGAGCAAGGGCATACAAATATAACTGAAACAATTCATTTTGTTATAGCTTCAAATCCTAATCTTCATTGTCAAATACAATCACAATGAGGACATGCCCATGGTGGAGAATCTAGTGCAACTAACACTACCACTAATGGCAATGGTATGGGTAGTAGTAGTAGAAGTGGTCAACATGTGCTACAACAACAATTAAAAATTACACACAAGAGGCCAACAATACAAGATACCACACAAACACCCAGTGATCAAGGCATACTAAAGATGGCAAAGATTATGACAAGTCCAAGTCCAACTACCAGTTCCACCACAAAGATTTTATTTCCAAGCACTCCTCCAACTAGTGTGGCTACAACAACAACTGAAAGTACTCCTAGTCCTTCACCATTCAAGCATTCCATTATTTCTGCATCCTTAGGTTTTGATTATAATAATGAGTTTACAAATAAATCAGAATTGTATTAAAAAGAAAAGAAGCAACTAATGGAGAGTTCGTCTATTGTAACTTTAGAGCCTACATAAACCATGGTATTACCCACATTTGACCCAAATAAAGAAATCAAGGAGTACATGTTTTTTGTTTCCACAGTTCAAAATAAAATAACAAATCAGATGGATCAATCTAACTTTTAGGTGATAAAATTTTAATTGAACTTTTCTGGATATAAAAAATACCAACAAAATTAATATATCAAAGATGAACAATGAATTGGTGTACACATCATTTCTAAAGAAAAAGAGAGAAAAAAATCTTCTAGATTCAAATAAAAAATTTACAGGTAGATGTAGCAAATAAGAAAGCAAAGAGGAAAGTAGCAAATAACAAGAGCAATGAATGAGAAAAAAAAAATTGTCTCTACATCAACAAGCAAATAGGATAAACAAATAAAGGTGGATTTGAATAAAATGAAGCAAAGGTTAGATGAGAGAAAAAATAAATATGATAAGGAAAAATCCACTTTATAAAAATTGAGACAAAACCTGGGGAAAGCAAATCAACATTGGGAACAAAAATTGGAGAAAGAGAGAAAAAAGAGTGAAAGATTGGAAGCAGAGCCGAAAGAAGCAAAAAATGAAATAAACTCTTGTCAAAATAAGTTAATTGCATTTTGTAGAGAAACAATGAGGCATATGAAACAAAAGATCTGGGAGGAAATAAAGTAGAGGATTGATTATTTGTGTGAATTGTTTCAATTGATTGATGCTATGAGACTACATTATAAGAATCTCAACAAATATTTAATGGACAACAAAAATATGCTGGCAGTAGATAAATTTGCAAATCAAGTTCAACAAACAGTGTACTGCCTCAATGGATTAATAATCAGATTGCTACCTCAATGATTTTTTCATCTATCATTCAAAAGTGTTTGAGAATGCATGAAAAAATGGAATTTGTGCATCTGGCTGTAAAAAATATGAAGAAGTTGGATGAAAAGGTAAGAAAATTGACAGAGCTTGGTTTTCCAAGGGATTTTGACACAAATGAGCGATTCATTGGAAAGGATGATTTAAAAAATAAGATGGAGGGTGCAAGGAAGATTGATTTGGACCCATTTCCATAGAACCCAGATGAGGCGAACTATTTGGATTCCATCAAACCACTGATAACTTTCAATGCAACTTTGACTAAAATATTCAAGTCAAGTTCCAATTTCATTAATGAATTATTAACAAATTTTCAAGTTAGACAACATTAGTTAGAACAAATTACAATTCCACCACCTGAATAGTGGAAGTTTCTACAAAAGGTGATAGAATGATTTGATATTGATAATATGAGTTTCCAAGTTCCAACTCAGCTCTGTGCAAAGTTTTCTTTGAGCAATATTTTGCATTGCCTCTATGTATTCCTTCATTTGAAAATCAATAAAAAACTCAAATTTAGTAAGTGTTGATGTTCAATTATCTATTTTATTTATTTTATCAATTGAAGAAAAACTTTAGTTTCAACTACTAGATACATATTAAATGATTGTTGATGTTCATTGTTGTATATGTTATTGTAGTTAGGGTAAAAATTTAGGAAAAATTCATAAATAAATTATAATGAAACCCTAACAAGCACAATAGAGCACAAACTAGCATGAAATAAAAATAAGAAAGCAAAGCAAACCAATCTCCAATCTAGATTTGATTTATCTGCATTGCTCTTCTCCACCTACATGAGAATGCAAGATTTTGAAGGCTTTATTGTTGATTTCTCATTTTTGCAGCATAATGATAAGATGGAGATGATAGAGGAATAGATAGATAGATGAGAAGATTTTAGGAAATTTTGGCAGAGTGTGGATACTAGAAGAAGATTGATGTCAAATGGCCTGTGAAAGGCTTGATTTATAGGAGAAGACTGATTTGATTCGATGGTCAAGATTAAAAGTTAAATGTGTGATGTGTATGGATAGGATTAAAAGTTTATTTTAGTGCTTATGATGCACATTAAGTGGGTTATGACATGAGGATAAAATTAGGATTCTTTTATTTATTTTGGAGGAAAAGATGCCTATGACACACAATGAATGGGGCTAAAAATAGGATGTGAGTGGGAATCTCATAATTTAAATAGTAAAATTATTTAAAATATTTGTGCATGTGAAGAGTTGTAGTCATGTGACACATGTTGCAATGTGGTAATAAGTTATGAATTAATTTAAATATTTAATTTGAATTATTTTTAGGCATGTGAAGGGGAATTAATTTAATTAATTGGGGAGGTGATTAAGTAGAATTTATAAGTGGGATAAGTGGGATAATGTAGTAACCTAGGGTAAAATATTACAAGATGTTTTACAAGGTCATGTATCGACTAGGTAATGTTATAACATGGAAAATTTTGGGTGTCTATAGTTACTATTGTTTTTGATAAGGCAAGCAACATTTACAGGATGTTGTACCCTTAACACATAGGGCCATAAGGGCTGAGAAGTTCAAGTCCAAAAAACATAGAAACTAAGCCAAAAAGTAAACACATGATGCAGATAAACAACAAATAGACAAAACACAGAAAAGACAACAACTAACTGGCATTTTCCCAATTATTTGATAGGAGATCAACAACATCATCCCTAACCCATTCCTGGTCTTCATCAACATTCTTCCCATCCAATTCATCCTTGATAACCGCAAATAGAGTGTTGGTAAAAAAGTGAACCAACTTAACAGTAAAATAGGTCAAGCCACATAATTTCTTCTCCAAACTATCCATTCTCTTCTACAACACATGACGCTCCTCCCCATCATCAACATTATCCTCATCTAGTGGGTCTGAAGACTGGGATGCCGAATCCTCTTTTTTTATTTTATTGATATCAGGAATGGAGTGGGGTCCTCCAACATACTCCTCGTCATCATCCTTAGACACGTCCTCATCCCTGCAATCCTTTATGTTTGACCGCTCCTCCTCCTAGTCCAAATCCACCAGCCTTTTTTTGTTATTTTTAGCCAATCTACCAGACCTTCTGATAATGGTTTCACCACTTGTCACAACCATTACCGCAACCACCATATCCCCTTTAGAGTCCTTACCCACCATATTTTTACCTCTTCATTCCTTCACTGAAGGCTCCTTTAAACTCTTCACATCCTCTTTTCCTTTCTTCTTCGAGGTGGGTTTAATAACGGGCTTGGTAGGGGTCGACTTGAAATCATAAATACGTCGTAGCACTAGCCTAGGCATTTATCGCATTTCCTTTAATATTTTTAGTAGAAGGTTTAGGTTTGAGAGTATCAACCATAACTAGATAGGTTTTCCAGATGGGGCCTTTGGACTTGGCCAGGGAAATTTTGGCTACAACAAATGGTTGAATTTCCTCCACGCGGATAGTAGAAATAGGTTTGGGCAGGCATAACACAAGATGGAAATGGTATAGTCTCATAATGAGACCTTGGTGTAGTGGTAGGGGAGGGGTCTCATTAGGGTTAAGGCCTGTGGCTTCAATGAATTTTTCAATAGAGCTCTCTAAGTCTTTAAGCAGGAAGAAAGGAAATCTTAACATAATTTTATGCACAAGGTGATTTAATAGAGGGAAATGGTAAAAGAAAAAAGTTTTATATCTACCTTCAAGAGTCACATACTTCATGAGGGTGAGGCAGACTTAGTCCCATGGTTGTGGAAGAGCCTCTATCTCAAATCCTGACTAGTTATGAGCCGACTTCTAATTCCCCACAAAGAATGCATTCATGTTGTCACTATCCTGGGTCTTGGTATGCTTCAGATACGTTTTACTAGTGCTTTGAAGCCCAGTCGCCTGTGAAATCATATCTTCATTCACTTCGAAGGAAATACCACCTAGAGTTGCACTTCGATCTTTCCAAGAGTTAGAAAATTGTGCAGATAAATTGGGGTCATGACCCACCAGACTCTCCAACAAGGGAGCCAAACCACCTTTGACACATATGTGTCACACTGACGGATCTTTGAGCAATTTTCCACAGTTATCAGGTTCTGTCTGCACACGATCACCACCCATGATGCCACTATACACAAGGAAAAACCAAAGAACCACTGAGATAAAAAGGTTAGAGAGAATGTTTAGGAAAAAAATTACCTGCACACTTAGGATTTTTAGCTGAAGAGAGCAGCGTTGGTCAATCAGAGCAAAGTGTAGGAAACATACGTGAGGAGGAAAATATCTTAATGCAATCTTGGCATTATCATTAATGGGAGTCTTCAATAATTTTTGGCTAGGTAAGCAGGACATGATGGGAAGGTAAGGTTTGCCAGCCACGTTATTCTTACACAAAAAGCTAGGGAAGATGGCTGCAAGGCCAAATTTAGTAATAACTAAGAGCTCAACCTTTAGAATAGGAGACAACATAGTGGAAAAGATAGAGCCAAAATGGAGCTTTTCCTCATAAAGAAATCTCACATCAATATTTAAAACAAAGGATTTTGTGAAAATACGATAGCTTAGCACAATCCCTAGAAGGAGATAATGTAAGGTACAACCCTGCCTGGTCTTGATCATAGGGTACCTGCCAATCTTCCTCATGATGCCCATTTTAACAAAGATGAACATCACTATTGTTAATATGTTATTATTCATTGAGTTGAGTGATGAATAACACAATTAAAATATTAAATTATTAATAATATGTTAATTTATTCAATCTAATGCATAATTTTATGGAATTCAATATAAATATCAAATACAATATAAAATATTAACTATAGTTTGGAATATAAAATTTTGGATAATCCTCAATTGGTTAAATTAGGGTTTTTAGGTCTGCAAATAGGGCTTTTTAAAACCCTATTATTAATATTATGTTAATTTATTTAATCTAATGCATAATTTCATAGAATACAATATAAAATATTAAGTACAATTTGGAATATTAAATTATTAGTAATCCTCAACTGGTTAAATTAGGGTTGTTAGGTCTACAACTAGGGCTTTCTAAAACCCTATTATCCTAAAACATTGGCGTTCTTATGTTTTTTTGTTGACATCATTCACTTTTTTACTAATCTTTAATTTATGACTTATGGTATCGATTTTGTGAGTCTCCCATCCCCTTTTTCTATGAAGTGCCCCTTTAATATCAATGTAGTGTCCAAAAATGGGTGCTTTGACATTTTCAAACTCATTTGGTTCATCCTTGTGTATTTTGGCTTATTGTTGCCTTGATTTAGTGTTTTAATGTGGATAACACATTCACATTAGGTCTTGGGCCCTTGTGAACTAATGAATTTTCAATGGTACCTTGCTAGAGAGTTGTGAAGTGTTGTAACACTCTTTCAAAATTTTCTAGGGTTTTATCAATTAACTAAGCATAATAAAAATACTTTTAATCATAATTAACATTAATGTTTCTTTATTTGGAGTGTTGTAAAGTGTTGTAACATACTTTCACATTCCTCTAGGCTTGTGGGTAGGTGCAAAAATATGGGGAGGCAATTTGTGGCCAATTTTTTTTTTTTAAATTGATAGCTCATAATGCGAGCTTGTTATAATGCACTCATGTTATGGCTTGGTGTGCCAAGCCTAAGGCTTGGCCACACTAAGGCTATAATGTGAGCGTGTTATAACCCGCTTTCGTTATGAGCCATTAAAAGCAAAAAAAAAAGGAAACCAAATTCATTTTCATTGTGACTGTTTTTCTTCTACCTACGACCAAAACCCATCATTTGCATGATTTTGTTCTAGGAGGAGTCATATTGTAATATTTTTCATCAATTTGTTTCTATTTTGTTGCCAAGATTCCGCCATGTTGATGAGGAGGTCTAAGAGGTAAGGATTGTTTTTTTTTTGTTGTGAATTTGTTAGCTTTAGGTTGTTTGTTATATTTATTTGTTGAATTTGTAAGAGATGTTAATGAACCTATGAACCCTCCTCAAAATCCCCAACAAGCAGAGCAACAACAATAGGAAAAAAATACTCAACAAGAAGAGCAACAACAACATCAACAAAATTCTCAAGTTGAACAACCACAACAACAATTTCCTCCACCAATCCCTCAACATCCTCCTAGCACTCAACAAAATTTAATGAGTGAAATTGAAAACAATTAAAAATAAATTGAGGAGTTAATCATGAGGTTGAATGATCCAGCAATTTCAACCATGGAGAGAAGAACATTTGCAAATTATCTTAAAGAATTGTTATAACATGTAGATGCAATCAACAAACAATTAAGTGGTTGGCAAGATAGGAGGTAGGTAGCTAGGAATTTTTACTACAATAAATTATCATATAAAGATGTAAGAGATGAAAAAATTACAAAATTAGATTTGTGCTCATTATTCACCGACCCTTGCAAAAATCAAAATCATGGCCTCAATGTGAATAGGTTTCCTATCTATTGATTCCACCACCAAGGGATTAGGAACCATTTTTGGGATAGGTGGTGCATGGTTTTTGATTACCCACCATGCATCAATTATGAAGTCCCACAATATTTCTTGAAGAAACTATATTGTGAGTTCATCCTCAACAAAATCTTGAATTGTTTCGATATGAGGGACTTCTAGGGGAGAGGTGGAGGTTCAACTCAAGATAGAATCGGTGCACAACTGGATACTAGGTGGCAAGCAAAACGAACTCTCGCTAGGCCAAATCATGAGCACATCATTATCCCTTCCATCACAAAGGAGAGTTTTGAGGTAGAAAATTTGTAGGCTATCACCTCTTTGATCTAGAGTGTCATTCCACATGTTAGTCCTATAGTACAACAGCATCAAGGGGAGTCTTCGAGTGTTAGGATTCCACCCCATTCATGTTAGGTTTGTGGGGTGACTTGTACATATGACCCCATTGACACTGAGGAGGTTGCTACATAAGATATGTCTACAACTATGGAGATGGCGAGGGCAGCTGACATTTTGAATCAAGATTATGGCATTGATACTCAGGTAAATGTTAGCATGTTCATTAAATTAAATTTATTGTATTTCATTTTTGAAATGCAAGATTAACTAATTTATTTTTATCATTGTAATAAAATTTTAGGGTCATAGTGTTGATACTAGATACATCAGTGTTGCACCTGCTTATTATTCCACTGCATCTACCATTGAGGTATGTAACTAGTAAACAATTATAAATTTATTACATTTTAATAGAATTTTTATATGAATGACATTCTAATATTTTATTTTGGATGTTTCATGGGAACACCGTCGAGTGCCAGTGGAGTTGGAAAAATCATCATGCAGGTAATAGAATGAAGATTTTAATTAATGAATTGTACTTAACAAATTTGTGTAGCTTAAATTCATATCATTGATTACATTGCATTGCACATCTTTCAAAGTCAAAACATTACTTCACATTCCATAACTAATAACTAGATGTTGATAGATGACAAAATTTCAACTACAATAAATTCAAGTTTAGAAATTCAACATAAGTAGTGATGCAATTACTTCACATAGCATAAGTAATAACTAGGAGCAACTGCCAATTGCATTTTCTTGTCATGGCATTCCATGAGACCACTTTTTATTGAGGCATCTTTTCAATTAGTTCACTGCCTTGTCTATGTTATGGATGCTTGGAAGAAATATATGAAAGAATAATATTAAGCAATAGCATAGACAAGTAAATGAGTTATTTGAAAAAATTCCTCAAAGAAATGTGGTCTCTTGGTGATGTCCATCACCATGAGACCCAATTTCTTTGAGGAATTTTTTCAAACAGCTCACAACCTTTTCTATGCTACCACATTTTCCATACATGTCTACAAAAGAATTTTATCAAACATTTCACTTCCTTGCTACTATGGCTAAAAGCCTAAAAAAAGGTGCTTTCCAGAAAACTATGGGTTGATGGAAAAAAATTTATCAAAGAATTACAGTAAGCAATAGAATAGACAAGGCAATGAGTAGTTTGAAAAAATTCCTCAAAGAAATGTGGTCTCATGGTGATGGAATGCCATTCCATTACCATGAGACCAAATTTCCTTGAGGAATTTTTTCAAATAGATCACCACCTTTTGTATCCTACCACATTTTTCATACACATCTGCGAGAAAATTTAATCAATCTACTCACTCCCTTGTTGCTATGGCTAAAATCCTTAACTAGGTGCTTTCCAAAAAACTACGGATTCTTGGAAAAAATCTATCAAAGCATAATAGTAAGCAATAACATAGACAAGGCAGTGAGTAGTTTGAAAAAATTCCTCAAAAAAATGTGGTCTCATGGTGATGGAATGCCATTCCATCACCATGAGACCACATTTCTTTGAGGTATTTTTTCAAAGAGCTCACCACCTTTTCTATGCTACCACATTTTCCAAACATGTCTACCAAAGCATTTTATCAAACTACTTGAACTTCCTTGTTGCTATGGCTAAAAGGCTAAAAAGGTGCTTTCCAAAAAACTATGGATGCTTGGAAAAAATATATCAAAGCATAACAATAAGAAATAGAAAAGACAAGGCAGTGAGTAGTTTGAAAAAATGCCTTGAAGAAATGTGGTCTCATGGTGATGGAATGCCATTCCATCACCATGAGACCACATTACTTCGAGGAATTTTTTCAATTAGCTCACTTCCTTTTCTATGTGACCACATTTTGCATACATGTCTACCAAAGCATTTTATCAAAATACTCACTTCCTTGTTGCTATGGCTAAAAGCCTAAAATAGGTGCTTTCCAACAAACTACGGATGCTGAAACAAGTCTATCAAAGCATAATAGTAAGCAATATCATAGTCAAGGTAGTGATTAGTTTGAAAAAATTCCTTTTGAAGAAATGCATTCTCATGGTGATGGAATGCCATGACACATTTGTTTGTAATGGCATTCCATCACCATGAGACCCCATTTCTTTGAGGCATATTTTTAAACAACTCATTGCCTTCTCTATGCTACCACAGTTATTGTACATGTCTACCAAAGAATTTTATCAAATGGTTTGCCACCTTGCTGCTATGGATAAAAGCCTAAAAATAGGTGCTTTTGAACAAGCTATGGATAGGGAAAATAGTAAGCATGATAGTCAGAAATATATAGTTTAATAATTACTCAAAATTTTGTTCATTATCTCATACATTATAAGCCATGATGTGCATCACTATTGTAGTTTTTGTGATTGAATAATTTGTTGTTTTATTTTAAATTTTTGGAAGTGGATACACCTCCAAATGTTCATAGGGCAATGGAGATTGGTGTTTCATCTGATATAGACTCCTCGATGCCCCTCATAGTGGTATGAGGAAGATTACTAAATTTAAATTTACATTCGTTGTTATAGTTGTTAGTTAGTGAAAAATGAAATCATTATTGATTCATAGTTTAATTTCTCTTTGGATGGTTTCTATAGGGCTTCGACACACCTCAGCATGGGCATTTGAATATTTCCCTCCAAGGAGAGTGATCATCAAATGGCAGTAAGTGATTATTTTGTTAAATATATCATTTTTTATAATCTAATTTCTATGTATTAATATCTTTACTTCTTAGTATAACAAATAAAGCTTGAATAGTAACTAAACCCTAGGAGGAGCACCAGAAGTGCTCCTCGACTTTAAAACAAATGAGTGATAGACCTATCACCATCCAATCAACAAGCAAAGGGAAATAAATTTTTTTCCAAGGCATGCAAAGAAATGAGTTTTGATTCTAGAGCCCTTTGTTGTATGCCTATATGCCTTTTTTGTACATGTTTTTTATTAGATATATTTGACGTTGTATGCCTATATGGAATTCTCGTAAGCCTATATGGCTATTTGGTTAACACAAATATTTTTTTATCGATGGTGTCCATATTTTCATTATAAATCCATGGTTCAATAGATATGAGTTACGTGTATTCAAGTGTATACTTTACAACTTACATGTATAATTTGTAACTTATGTGTATACTTTTTGTCTTATGTGTTTTCATGCATATACCTTATATTCATGCATATACTTTATATTAATTTGTGTATACTATGTATTCATGTGTATACTTCAAGGCTTACATGTTTTTGAGTACTCGTGCTTCCCTTATTCACATGTATGATTGACTTATTCACATGTATAATTATTAATTGGTTAGACCTTGCATTGATAATTTTTTTTCTTCATGGTTTGTCTTGAATATTTATTGATTGATGCTAAACAACTTTATTAGTTGATGCTAAACAACTTCAATATTTCTATGAATACCACTAGAGTTACAAATTACAAACAAACATTTATCTTGAATAGTATTTAAACATTTTCAAAACATAATCCTCATAGTAAAAAATGAATTGTTATGTTCTTGATCCATCAGGGTATGTGCAATATCATCATGGAAAAAATAGGCCCTTAAGTGGCAATGAAAATTCAGAAAAATCAAAGCTAGGCAACTTGACGTAAAAATTTGAATAAGTTATCTATATTATTTCAAGAATATGTAAAAATAGAATTTGTGGTGAATTGAATGTAGTTTCTAAACTACTAAGTTTTAAAAATAAAAAATAAAAAATTATTAGGTGAAAAATTGAAATTTCAATGCAGTAGTACTAAACTTTTAGGGAAAAAAATATGAAGTAGGTGTATGTCTGACCACCCTAACCATAATAATCCTCATAGTAAAAAATGAATTGTTATGTTCTTGATCCATCAGGGTATGTGCAATATCATCATGGAAAAAATAGGCCCTTAAGTGGCAATGAAAATTCAGAAAAATCAAAGCTAGGCAACTTGACGTAAAAATTTGAATAAGTTATCTATATTATTTCAAGAATATGTAAAAATAGAATTTGTGGTGAATTGAATGTAGTTTCTAAACTACTAAGTTTTAAAAATAAAAAATAAAAAATTATTAGGTGAAAAATTGAAATTTCAATGCAGTAGTACTAAACTTTTAGGGAAAAAAATATGAAGTAGGTGTATGTCTGACCACCCTAACCATAATAAAATGATAATATTTAGTTATAATATTTTAGATATAAGTAGAGGACTCATGTCCGGATGTGATGCATATTTTTTTGTAATTTTTTTTCAAGTAAATAATTAATTATGAATTTTTTATTACACCTTTAAAAAAATATAAAAACTCGTATGTCTAACTACATTAACTTGGTAAAAAATTCATGAAATTCCTTTTTTTTTTCAATCCTATAGTATGTCAAGCATAGAATGTGATGCATGTTTTGGATTCAAAAAATGTGATTCCATTTGAAAGCTATAGATGTTTTTCTATCAGACTATCAATCAGGAATTTAGTCATAATTATAATAAAAAATAAATAGTAATAATTTATTAGATTCAAAGTAAAGTATAATTTATATTGGTAGAAAGTTGAGAAGATCATTTACAAACCCTTTTCGTTTCATCAATTTTGGGTAAAATAAAAGTCGTCAGCCACATGGGCGAAGTCTAGAAAAGCAAGGTAAGTTGTTAAACACATTTTTTGTGTTGACTTCTTAGGATTGGTAGGTTCAAACCAAATTCCAAAGCAAGCCCGATCCTAATCCCTAGGAATTAAATTCTATGTCATCATATCGAATATCCGATTTGAATATGATATCTAATATGTTTTAGATATGAGTTTTAATTTATACAATTTTTAATATATGATTTCAAAAATGCAATAAAGTTTATAATTTAATATATATAATATACAATATAGTTTATAATGTAATATATAATATAAAATTTATGATAATCTCTTACCGAATTATGTATTTAATTTATAATATATTATATTATTATGTAAAATATTTAAATATATATATATTACTAATATATAAAATATTTAAATATTATCTCTTTCCCTCTCTCTCTCCACCTCTATCTCTCCCAAGTCTCTCACTCAATCACAACTATCTCTCTCCCCTCTACCATCTCTCTCTCTCTCCCTCAACCCTAAACCCCTCTCTCTCCCTCTCTCCCTCCCTCTCTCTCTCTCTCTCTCTCTCAACCCTAAAACCTCTCTCTCTCCCTCTCCCTCTCTCCCTCTCCCGCTCTCTCTCTCTCTCTCAACATGTTTTTCATGTTGAATTCTTAGGATTGGCAGGTCCAAACCAAATTCCAAAGCAAGCTTGAGCCTAATCCCAAGCCTAATACCTAGGAATTGAATTATGTGTCATCATATCGGATATCTGATATGTTTTAGATTTGAATTTTAAAAAAATTATACAATTTTTAATATATGATTTCAAAAATGCAATAAATTTTTTAATTTAATATATATAATATACAATATAATTTATAATGTAATATATAATATACAATTTATGATAATCTCTTACCGAATTATGCATTTAATATATAATATATTATATTATTATGTAAAATATTTAAATATATATATATATATATTACTAATATATAAAATATTTAAATATTATCTCTTTCCCTCTCTCTCTCCACCTCTATCTCTCCCAAGTCTCTCACTCAATCACTCCTATCTCTCTCCCCTCTACCCCCTCTCTCTCTCTCCCTCAACCCTAAACACCCCCTCTCTCTCCCTCTCTCGCTCTCTCCCTCCCACTCTCCCTCTCTCCTTCCCACTCTCTCTCTCTCTCTCTCTCTCTCTATCCCTCTCCCTCTCTCTCTCTCTCTATCCCTCTCCCTCTCGCCCTTTCTCAATATATCTCTCTCTCTCTCCATCTCTATACATCTCTCTCTCTCTCTCTCAACCCTAAACCCTCTCTCTCTCCCTCTCTCCCTCTCCCTCTCC
>CM021104.1:134329669-134367276 GCA_007115665.2 Sequoiadendron giganteum
TCTGTCTCTCTCTCTCTCTCTCTCTCTCTCTCTCTCTCTCTCTCTCAGTGTCTCTCTCCTTTCTCACGTCTCCGTTCTCGTGCTGAGTCTCTCAGTCTCTCTGTCTCTCTCTCCGTTCTCCGTTCTCGTTCTCCGTTCTCCTCTCGTGTCTTGTGTCCACTCCTCTCTCTCCTCTCTCTGTCTCCTCCTCCTCAGTCCTCACTCCTCCACTCCACTCTCCTCTCTCATTCTCCTCTTTCTTTCTCTCTCTCTCTTGGCTCCCCTCTCCTCTCCTCGATTAGACCGTGTCTCTCTCCTCTCTCCTCCTCCTCTCTCCCTCTCCCTCTCTCCCTCTCACTCCCTTCCTCTCTCCCTCCCTCTATCTCTCCCTCCCACTCTCCCTCTCTCCCTCTTCCTCTTCCTCTCTCAAACTCCCACTCTCCCACTCTCTACCATTAACCCTTAGGTCTATATGGCCAAAAATTGGATATCTGATTATATCGGATATTGAATTTGTGGACCATAGAAAAACCCCATGTGGGTCATTTTTGTGCATTCCAATGGACCCTATATTGTGTTTGTAGCACTTTGCAGGCGACAAACGCATAGTTTCAGACAGGAAGAGACAAAGATAAAATTTTTGGAGCATCTTGTACTCAAATTTTTCATAAGGAATGATTTTTTAGTATCTTTTATGAGGTATAATGGGGAGCAACAGTCATCACAAGCAACAACGTAAGAGAAAGCTGATAAAAGAACAAATTGAAGAATATAGACAAATAGATAGAGAAGGTCATAGGAACAAAAGACAAGGTATGTTAAATATTGGTGAACCTGAGCCCTATGGTCTTTCAAGTGAAGAGGAAATTGAATATGTTCAAGGTGAAAATGTAGAACATGATATTGAAATTGGGAATGAAAATGCTCAAGGTGAAAATGTTGGAATTGAAGATGTTGAACATGATATTCAAATTGGGAATGGAAATATTGAAATTGATAATGAAAATGTTCAAGGTGAAAATGTTGGAATTGAAGATGTTGAACATGATATTCAAATTGGGAATGAAAATATTGAAATTGATAATGAAAATGTTGGAATTGAAGATGTTGAACATGATATTGAAATTGGGAATGAAATTATTCAAATTGATATTGAAAATGTTCAAGGTGAAAATGTTGGAAATAAAGATGTTGAACATAATATTGAAGCAAGTGTAAATTATGTTTCACCAGATTACATGAGAAATGAAGAACCTTTTTATGGAAGAAAGAAATATTCCAAATTCAAGACCTTCAAGGATCCCTAAATGGTTAGTTGAAATTGATGATAACATTATAAACAATTTTGAAGGCAAGAGGTCAACACAAACTGCTCGGTTGTGGGCTAAAAGACTTTTCAACCAATATTTCAGCGATAATACATTGATCGAGCAATGCCAAATTTTTGTACAATTGCTAAAGATGCAAAATATGAGACCTTTGCTAGCCAAATTGAAGATTTGTGTGAATAAGAAGACCGAAAAAAATTCTATTATTGTCAAAAATATTTTTTATGCTCTCAAGTCTATTGGAAAAAAGAACAAGGAAAAAGATAAGAGAGATACTTGGAGAGTCATTACAACTGCCCTAGTAATCCATCAATTGAAAAATGCTTTGTTTATGAAACAAACTTGTATTGATTTTGACATAAATTGTAAAACTTTAGATAGATCACTTGCAAGAAGAGAAAGAATAGATGATCCTCTTCAAAATGATACATGGGCTTTTGTCGGGAAGCTTCCACATGTTGATAAGAAGCTAACTGATAATGTAAAGCAGGTAATTCAACAATTTTGGAATGATAACTCTAGACTATCACCCAATGCAAAGGATGTTTTAAAGTTAAGAATTGGCAGTCGAGACCGTACACCACATCCTAAACATTTCTTGGAATCAAGCCAAACAATGTTCAACAAATTTATTGAAACACAACCAAATATGGAAATCTCGCAAAGGACTTCTGAAGGTTTGAAGCCATTTTATTGTGTGCCTCTTAAGATTTGTAATACTTGTTGTTGCAAATACCATGTGGAGTTTTCAATGTACCATGAACTATTATGTTATATCCATTCTATTTTGCATACTAATGAAATGTTGCAGGAGTGTGGTGCAATGCATCTTCCAAAATCATCAAGGGACTTACTAGATCTATTTTTATGTTCTAGAGATGATGATTCCTTTTTCTATAGAAATGATTGTTTAAATGCGAAGTGCTCACAATGTGGTGGCTTGTCAAAGTTTGTTCAATGTTTTCATGAGGGTTCCAAACATGAATTTGGAAAGAATCTATTTGTAAAAAGAGATATGAGATAGTCAAATATACTTTGTAGAGTGGAGGTGAAGGTTCTAGATGCGAGTTGGTTACAAAAGAATGTAGCTTTGCTGATTTTATTTCAGATTTTAAGGATAATATTTTCTACAAATATGCAAGGCATAGTCATAGGTCTGAGTGGTTGGATCAGCAATTCAGGATATGTAAGGAATCTTTTCTGATTGGCACTATTATATCAATGGTTGATTTTGCAGAAAACTACACATTGCAACCACAAAACGAGGTAAAATCTTAGTATTACAATTCCATTCAGATTTCTATTTTTGTCCACATAACATTTAGACATGCACTTGATAGTATAGAGAAGGATCGAAAGATAATCAAAGAGTATCATTTTTATATGAGTGATGATAGATATCACTCATCTGAGTATGTCCAAAATTGTTTCGAGAATTTTTTTGAGTTCTTGTAGGAGCATGATATAGCACTAGGTCGACATCTCATTTGGTCAGATAATTGCATAGGTCAATTCAAGAATGCTCGTATGTTTTATTGGTTGAGTAGAATGCATGTAGAGAGGGGTGTACCTAATATTTGGATTTTTTTTGAAGCTAGGCATGGGAAAGGGGAGCATGATGGAATAGGTGCATGTGTAAAGAGAGCTCTAATTAAGGAGCAATTGAAGATTTTAGGAGCAAAATTTAGTGATACACGTTCTATTGTTGATTGGTGTAGTTCAACATTGTCACAGGGAGGGACACTTGATTCAATAATGCATAGATTATTTTGGTTGGTTGAGGAGGGTACAGTGGGAGGTAGATTGGATTGTCATACAATCAAAGATTCTTCAAAGATGTATTCGTTTCAAAGCTCAGATGCAAGCACATGGACCATTTGGACACAATAGTTGGCTTGTTTTTGTCAGAGTTGTATTTAGTGTGAGTTAGATCAATGTGAGTCATGTGAGTGGGTGGATACATGGGTTCCACAGTATCTAACTCCTTTATCTCAAACTATATCCATGAAAAGTGACACAATGGAAAGTTCACTTGATTACAACCGCCTTTCAAATCTACTATAGCCAGGACATGTTTTTGCAGTTGTTGCACCACAGGGGAATGAAGAGAGATCAAAATATTGGTTGGCTCGATGTGTGTGGGTAAAGCACAAGCTACCACAATTGATGGAAGATGATGAAGGGTTTGTGTATCCTACAGGTTCAATTGTGGTTGCAAGAACTTGGTTGCAAACATACATGATTAGAAAGAATGGAATACCTGCATTTGAAGACTATGAGAAACACAAAACCTTTCTCATGTATTCACACCTTGTTATAGCAACAAATATTAAGATGTTGAAGCATCATGCCAAACCAAAGACAAAACATTTATGGACACTTAGTAATGCTGATCATGAAGCAATATTGGATACTCTTAACCAAAGAGATGACCCTTCAGGCACACTTCAATAGCATATTCAAGAATGGAAGGTACAATTCTTAGGTTCATTATGCTTAAGTTCATTAGTGTTCTTTATTTAATACTAATATTTTGTATACTATTGCAATGAAGGTGTCTTTAATAGTGATATTTTGTATGTACTTTTGGGATATTTTTGGCACGATTGATCATGGACCTACTGCAACAATAGCCAGCTCTGATCCTTTTAGAGAGGTATGCGATAGATTGGTTATTCAAAGCATATTTTATACTTTGCATTACCATCTCATCATCAATTAGGTCATTTAGAATAATATATATTGGTTATTCTAAGCATATTTTATAGTTTACATTACCAATTCATCATCATTCAGGTTGTTTAGATTAATATAGATTTGTTAGTCTAAGCATTTTTTTGTTGTGACAATATAGATTTATCATTTGACAACTTTTGTGATAATCCTGACATGATTGATCATAGATCTGATACAACAATATGCAGATTTGATCCTTTCGAAGAGGTATGCGATAGATGAAAATAATATAGATTGGTTATTCTAAGCATCTTTTGTATTGTATGTAGTTTAACTACTACCTTGATGGTTTGTATAGGTGCTTGTCACTCTAGAATGTCAACATATTACTCTTGTGGAAGACTGTGCCCTGAATGCCTCCAATAGGCAAATTTTGTAAAATTTGAATTTTGAAATGTGAAACAATGTAAAAAGGTCATAACTATGTATAGGCATAATCTATATCCAGTGATGTTTTTTGAAATACGGGTCAAATGTCTAGCATTGTATAAAGGGCATGATTAAAACGTAAAGAGCTTTTTGTACTTAATCGAGTTACAACCAAAGGTTTTCTTCCTGGTTCTTTCCTGTCGATATGCTCATTTCAACCAGGTTTGGTAATATCCCCTATTTATATATAATTACAATTAAAGATGATTTAAACTCCAATTTGATTGTCAAAACCAAACTTGGGTGCAACTTCACTCCCCAAACCTTGCCACACACTATAAACTCATCAAACACATCTATTAGGACTTGTAGAAGCTTGATCCAACCTTAAATATTTTTTCCACCACATTTCATTGACATTAGCATATTGTAACCATCGTGATTTCCAAGAAATAGCCCTTCAAAGATTGTTGTCTTTTAGCACTTTGGACTCTTAAGGGAAATCACCGATCCAGTGTAGCTCAGAGTGACTCGGCATATTTGGGTGCAAAAGAGGACCATACCTAGCGTAAAAATACCCATCTGGATATGTTGAAATAGTCTATTTGGTTGTATGAGTTGGAGAATGAAAGTTGCACCACTTTGCAACTTTACACTGCTTGCATTTGACAACTTTTCCCTCAACTAAAAGCTCATCACCATAGGAAAACGCCTCTGAGATATAAAAAACTGAGAGAGGTTATTGTAGATGGTCCCAACACAATCCCATATCCTCAGATGAAAACTTTGTAAGCATCACACTTTATGAGAAATATCCCTTCAAAGATCACTGTCTTTTAGCACTTTGGACCCTTAAGAGAAATCGTCGGTCTAATGTAACTCAAAGTGATTCGGCATATTTGGGTGGAAAAGAATACCATAAATAGCATAAACGTACCCATCCAGATGTCTTGGAACAGTCCATTTGGTCGTACGAGTTGGAGAATGAAAGTTGCACCACTTTGCAACTTTACACTGCTTGCATTTGGCAACTTTTACCTCAACTGAAAACTCATCACCACAGGAAAACACCTCTGAGATAGAAAAAATGAGAGAGGTTATTGTAGATGGTCCCAACACGATCACATATCCTTAGACAAAGAATCTACAAGAATCATGGTTTAAAAATAAATAGAACTTCCAAGATTGCTGCCTTTTAGCACTTTCGACTCGTAAGGGAAATCATCGGTCCAATGTAGCTTAGAGTGATTCGGCGTATTTGGATGCAAAAGAGGGCCATACCTATTATAAAAATACCCATATAGACATGTTGGAATAGTCCATTTGGTCGTACAAGTTGGATAATGAAAGTTACACCACTTTGTAACTTTACACTGCTTGTATTTGACAACTTTTCCCCGAACTGAAAAAACCATCACCACAGAAAAATGCCTCCGAGAAAGAAAAAATTGAGAGAGGTTATTGTAGATGGTCCCAACGCGATCCTATATCCTCAAATGAAGAGTCTGTAAGCATCATGGTTGCCAGGAAATAACCCTTCCAAGATTGATGCCTTTTAGCACTTTGGACTCTTAAGGGAAATCGTCGGTCCAATGTAGCTCGGAGTGATTCAGTGTATTTGGGTGAAAAAGAGGATAATACTTAGTGTAAAAGTAACCATATAGATGTGTTGGAATAGTACTTTTGGTCGTATGAGCTCGAGAATGAAAGTTGCACCACTTTGCAACTTTACATTGCTTGCATTTGGCAACTTTTCCCTTAACTGAAAACTCATCGCCATGGGAAAACGCATCCAAGATAGAAAAACCTGAGAGAGGTTATTGTATATTTTTCCAACACAATCCCACATCATTAGATGGAGAGTCTATAAGTATAATGGTTTCCAATAAATAGCCCTTCCAAGATTGATGTCTTTTAACACTTTGGACTCTTAAGGGAAATCGTCGATCCAATGTAGCTCAGAGTGATTCTGCATATTTGGGTGCAAAAGAGGACTATACCTAGCATAAAAGTAACCATCCAAATTTGTTAAAACAATCCATTTGGTCGTATGAGTTGGATAATGAAAGTTACACCACTTTGCAACTTTACACTGCTTGCATTTAGCAACTTTTCCCTCAACTGAAAACTCATCACCACGGGAAAACACCTCCAAGATAACAAAAATCGATAGACATTATTGTAGATGGTCCCAAAAAGATTTTATATCCTCAGATGAAGATTATTTAAGTGTCACATTTTCTAAGAAATAGCCCTTCCAAGATTGTTGCATTTTAGCACTTTGGACTCTTAAGGGAAATCATCGGTCCAATGTAGCTCAGAGTGATTCGGCATATTTGGGTGCAAAAGAGGACCATACCTAGCGTAAAAGTACCCATCCAAATATATTGGAACAATCCATTTGGTCATATGAGTTGGAGAATGAAAGTTGCACCACTTTGCAACATTACACTACTTGCATTTGACAACTTTTCCCTCAACTGAAAAATCATCACAACAGGAAAATGCCTCCAATATAGCAAAAATTAAGAGAGGTTATTCTAGATGGTCCCAACACGACCTCATATCCTCAGATGGAGAGTCTATAAGCATCATGGTTTCTAAGAAATAGCCCTTCCAAGATTGCTACCTTTTAGCACTTTGGACTCTTAAGGGAAATCGTCAGGCCAATGTAGTTCAGAGTGACTCACCATATTTGGGTGCAAAAGAGGACCATACCTAGCCTAAACATACCCATTTGGATGTGTTGGAATAGTCTGTTTGGTTGTATGAGTTGGAGAATTAAATTTGCACCACTTTGCAACTTTACACTCAATTGAAAACTCATCACCATGGGAAAATTCCTCTGAGACAGAAAATCCCAAGAGAGGTTATTGTATATGGTCCCAACATGATCACATATCCTTAGATAAAGAGTCTGTAAGCATCATGGTTTCCAATAAATAGCCCTTCCAAGATTGCTGTCTTTTAGCATTTTGGAATCTTAAGGGAAATCGTTGGTCCAATGTAGCTCATAGTGATTCAGCATGTTTGAGTGCAAATGAGGACCGTACATCGCATAAACGTACCCATCGAGACGTGTTGGAATAGTCTGTTTGGTCGTACGAGCTAGAGGATGAATGTTGCACCACTTTGCAACTTTACATTGCTTGCATTTGGCAACTTTTCCCTCAATTGAAAACTCATCACTATAGGAAAACGCCTCCGAGATAGAAAAAATTGAGAGAGGTTATTGTATATGGTCCTAACACAATCCCATATCCTTAGAGGAAAAGTTTCTAAGCATCGCGGTTTCTAAGAAATAGCCCTTCAAAGATTGTTGCCTTTTAGCACTTTGGACTCTTAAGGGAAATCGTCAGTCCAATGTAGCTCATAGTGATTGAACGTATTTGGGTGAAAAAGAGTACCATACCTAGCGTAAACATACCCATCCGCATGTGTTTGAACAGTCCATTTGGTCATACGAGTTGAAGAATGAAAGTTACACCACTTTGCAACTTTACACTACTTGCATTTGGCAACTTTTACCTCAACTGAAAACTCATCACCATGGGAAGACACCTCCGAGATAGCAAAACCCGGGATAGGTTATTGTAGATGGTCCCAACATAATCCCATATCCTTAGACGGAGAGTCCGTAAGCATCACGGTTTCCAAGAAAGATCCCTTCCAAGATTGATGCCTTTTAGCACTTTGGACTCTTAAGGGAAATCATTGGTCCAGTGTAGCTCAAAGTGATTCGGCATATTTGGGTGAAAAAGGGGACCATACCTAGCATAAACATACCCATATAGATGTGTTGGAATAGTCTATTTGGTTGTATGAGTTGAAGAATGAAAGTTGCACCACTTTGCAACTTTACACTGCTTGTATTTGGCAACTTTTTTTTCAACTGAACACTCATCACTACGGGAAAAAAACTCTGAAATAACAAAAATCGAAAACAATTATTGTAGATGGTCCCAACATGATCTCATATCCTTAGAAATAGATTCTTTAAGCATCATGGTTTCAAATAAATAACCCTTCCAAGATTGTTGTCTTTTAGCACTTTGGACTCTTAAGGGAAATTGTCGGTCCAATGTAGCTCAGAGTGATTCAGCATATTTGGGTGCAAAAGAGGACCATACCTAGTGTAAAAGTACCCATCCAAATGTGTTGGAATAGTCCATTTGGTCGTATGAATTGGAAAATGAAAGTTGCACCACTTTGCAACTATACACTGCTTGTATTTGATAACTTTTCCCTTAGCTGAAAAATCATCACCATGGGAAAACACCTCTGAGATAGAAAAAAATGAGTGTTTTTATTATATAAGGTCCCAACATGATCCCATATTCTTAAACGGAGAGTCTGTAAGCATCATGGTTTCCAAGAAAGAGCCCTTTGAAGATTGCTGCCTTTTAGCACTTTGGACTTTTAAGGGAAATCGTTGGTCCAATGTAGCTCGGAGTGATTCGGTGTATTTGGGTGCAAAAGAGGACCATACCTAACGTAAAAGTACCCATATGGACATGTTGGAATAGTCTGTTTGGTCATACAAGTTGGAGAATGAAAGTTTCACCACTTCACAACTTTACACTGCTTACATTTGACAACTTTTCCCTCAACTGAAAACTCATCACCATGGGAAAATGCCTCCGAGATAGAAAAAACTGAGAGAGGTTATTGTATATGGTCCCAACATGATCCCATATCCTTAGATAGAGAGTCCGTAAGAATCACGGTTTGCAAGAAATAGCCCTTTAAAGATTGCTGCCTTTTAGCACTTTGGACTCTTAAGGGAAATCATTGGTCCAATGTAGCTCAGAGTGATTCGACATATTTGGGTGAAAAAGAGGACCATACCTAGCATAAAAATACCCATCCGAATGTGTTGGAATAGTATGTTTGGTCGTACAAGTTGGAGAATGAAAGTTGTACCACTTTGCAACTTTACACTGTTTGCATCTGACAACTTTTCCATCAACTGAAAACTCATCACCATGGGAAAATGACTCCGAGATTGAAAAAAAAGAAGAGGTTATTGTAGATGGTCTAAACATGATCTCATAGACTTAAATGGACTATTTGTAAGCATCATATTTTTTGAGTAATAGTCCATCAAAGATTGGTGCCCTTCTACACTTTGGACTCTTAAGGGATTTTGCTGATTGATCGTACCTCAAACTGCTTCAGTCTATTTGGGTGCAAAAGGGAACCATACCTAACTTAAACATACCCATCCAAACGTGATGGAACAGTCGATTTGGTCATAATAGTTGTAGAACAAGATTTATTGATGCCCTTACAAGTAGTTTTCAGCCTCCAATCAAACTCCAATGTTGTTTTTTGTGCGAAAAAAAGCCATGAGACCATAGCTTGTTGTGAAAAACTAATCAAAAAAGTTTATTTAAACCCTCACCACAACTTCTAGACTCCTATATTGCACTTCCCTTTACAATTTTAATAATTTTCTTTCAAAATACTACATAGCAATTTTGAAGCAAGAATGCATTTTTGGCATATTGGACCCCTAGACTCAAAACATAAATTTAATACACCTTAAATGGTCTTCATTGACCTTATTTAGCATAAATAGACCACACCTAATCTCTCAACCTATCAACCTTAAAATGTGTAATCTTGCAAATAGTAGATTAGGTGGGAAAATAGAGAGGAAGAGTTGATGGTGAGTGGCCTAGTGAAGGCTAGAGAAGAAGAGTTTGAGGAATATGGTGTTAGGATAGGGGATTGTCCTTAGTTGTCATATTTGGTTGTGTGGAAAATTTATGTTACTTTGGGGATGGTTCTAATAATAAAGAACTTGAGAAATATTTTGAAGAGAAGAGTTGAAGGGCATAGATACATGTCTAGTTGGCAAAAGCTTATGGAAGAGCATGAAATAGAGATACTAATGTATGGATGTTTAACTTTGTGTAATAAATTTTTTTGGGCAAGTGTCAAAGCTTGGGAAACACCATTTTCAAGTGTCAATGAAGACAAATAGCAGCAAGAAGTTCCATTTTATGAGGATCAAGCATGGCAAGACCAAGACAACGCAAAGCATGAAGGGTACAAAATTCCTCGAATGAAGATTTCCATGCAAGTGAGTTGGAGTGGGTTTGAATGGATTGTGAAGAAGATAGTAGTAGACCTATGGAGTGATTTATGGGGCATAAATATTTTTTACCTGGGGAGTATGGTGTAGGAGCACTAAAAACATGTAAGATTTCATGAATTGACAAGGCCATTCCTCCTTCTGTATAGGTTGTAGCTCAGAGAAATGGGCATGAATTAGATAGGGGTAGGCATAGGAACAAGTTTTCAGGGGTGATAAAGGGATTAGAGTGGTCTGAGAAGGCTACCTTGTTAATAAACACATATTTTTGTGCCTTTTGAGTAAGGCTAGAGAGTGAGTTTTTGAAAATTTGAATGAAAATAGGTTGGAAGTTGTTGGAAACTATTGGAATAGGTGTATTTAATGGTGTTTAAGAGGTTTGAGTGATTAAGAGTAACCTAAGAAGAGTAAAAGTTTGAAACCCTAGTTGGAAGGGGAAAAAACAAGGGAAAGTTGGTGATTTTACAAAGAAAGTGTAAGCCAAATTATGGGGCAGCATAATACAACGATGTTTTAATTTTAAGAAAACAAAACTAAGAGGGAATGACGTGGTTTTAGGATTGAGTGAGGTCAGAGGGTACAAGCTCCAATAAGCGCTACCAACAAGCCAATGAATTGTTTGATAAAAAGCTTTGGTAGACATGTATGAAAAAAGTGGTAGCATAGACAAGCAGTGGACTATTTAAAAAAAAGCCTCAAAGAAATGTGGTCTCATAGAATTCCATGACAAGAAAATGCAATTGACAACTGCTGGACTAGTTTTTAGTTATGCAATGTGAAGTAATTGCATAACTGCTTAGGTTGACTTTGTAAAAACTATATTGTAATTGAAATTTTTTCATCTATCAACATCTAGTTGTTAGTTATGCAATGTGAAGTAATTCTTTTAGTAACTTGAAAGATGTGCAATGCAATGTAATCAGTGATATAAATATAAACTACATAATATAACCATTATTTTTTATGCTATTGAACATTGATATTTAACCATTGCTCAAGATAAAATTTTCAAAGAGTTTGCACATGAGGAACAAATTAAATTTTGATTGTCAACTTCTATATATCAAATTATCCAATAATCAAGTGTATGTCCATATAGAAAATGTGGCATATGCCATCTCAATATCTATTCAAAATTTACATGAAAAAATGTTTATCTCATCCTAAACTACTGGTGGATCATCAAAATGGAACCTCTTTGAAGCACTCATTGGATCTGAAGGTAGTTGTGCAAGAAAATTTCAAACCACAATTGAGATTAGTTATACTATATAATTTAAAATCGAATAATTAACATCAAAATCAATATACATTGAATTTTAATTGAACTCTAAAATTGAAATCTTGATTACCTAAAATATACATCTCTTCAAAGGGTTAGGAGTCCTAGAATATACCAAACCAACTTTTGAAATGCAAATCTATATATGTGAATAAAAACATAAAATTGATCCAAGTTAGCATACGATTATTGGTAATAGGAACATATTTACCAAACACAAAATAAAATAAACACATACCTCTTTAGGTTGATCTTTTTCTTTATCTCCTTCAGGTGTTTCGACACCTCCTCCTTGAGGTGTTTCAACACCTACTCCTTGAGGTGTTCCAATAGCTACTCCTTTAGACAGTGTGTCACTTGTCAACAATGATGTATAGCTCATAATTTCCTGTACATAAAAAATGACAAGTACATATGAAACTACCAATCTATCTCGATGTATGTATAATCAATATAAGATCTTAATAATCTTAATTCAATCCAATTTGAGTTCAATTACCTTCCCATTATCTAAATTTTTGCTTCCATAGTTTGGATGAGGTTGCACCTCACTCACACTAGGTATTTCCTACAAGAGAAAAATAAGATAAACATATAAGTTATTATATAATTTCATTAATAACCATTCAAATGATAAGCAAGTATATAATACAAAATGTAAATGAGTGAGTGCGAAAATATATATTGTGTGCATGTCGAAGCCAAATGAAATGGCCCTAAGGGTAATATCAGTCACCCGTGTGATCTCCTTCTTAGACATCAATTGTTAAATAGACCATGTAAATAAATATTTGAACTTGATACTATCTCTTATTAATATTCATTTAAAAACAAATCTAAGTTATGAATTTACAGCTTAAATCTTACCTGTGTCACTATTCCAACATCCCCATCTCTAGCAGGAGAGGACTCTATAGGGTGCACTTCACTCCCCTATGACTGATCTATAATGTCCACATTATGGAGATCATAATCAAAAGTGTCCATGGGATGCTTAGCGGGCTGTACAAGAGGATCCAAGCATATCTAGTGGCACATAGTGCAAGTATGTGGCACACAAATATGTGGACCTAAGGAGGATGATGTAGCAACACTTGAGCCTTTGCCAACATCACCATAATGTGTTTGAGCTATTGTAGAAGCATGCGAAACCAAATGACCACTCAAAGATTGAATAGTTCGAATAGTCTGTGTGGCTGCATCTTGGATAATCTCTAGATGATATACTGGAGGTGGAGGAGGAAGGGGAGGAGGGGGAACATATGGGTGTGGGACTACTCTAATTACCCTTGGTCTATCCTGAGGCATACCTCCACCGACGCACTGGAAGGGTTTAATGTCAAAGTAATTGACATGATTCCCTAACACAAAATCAACATATAATTTTTTAATATAGTAAAATAGTTTATCAGAATTGTTGTTTGATGGTTTATCAAAAACCATACACCAACGATCCCAGAAGTTATCTACAATTTCCCTAATTATGCACCATTTTATAGAAAGTTTTGTTTTATTAACATTCACTGGCAAATCGGTGTGGGGGTTAGTTGATAAAGAGGCTATTTGGGCTTTGGTTATTTGGAGATCTTTCACAGCATCGCAAGACAATCCACATGCATAATATTCCCTCATGTCTTCTCACCAGAAATGAAAGACATCATGTTGGGTGGAGAGGGTTTCTATATTTTTAATTATTTCCTTCAATGTGTTTGTCATATCACTTAATTGAGGGATTGTCTTGTAAACCTCACAAATGCCCCTCAATTGCCCCAATTTTTCTCCAATTAAATCTTCAATTGGTGGTTGCGAAGGTGGTGGAGTGTTTGGCATTTTTGAATTTTCATTTTCAGCCATAATACTTGATTAAAGTTAAAAAATAATTAATCTAATTGAAATTACAAAATATAAATGAAATTATTGTGAAAAAAACCCTACTTTTTAATAAATAAATAAAAAAAAACCCTACTTTTTTTTTCACAAAAATCCATAAGAAACTCTAGTTTTTGATAAAAATACATCAACAACACTAGTTTTTAATAAAAACTATTTAAAACCATTAATTTTTATTAAAAATTCATTGTAAATCTAGTTTTTAATAAAAATCAATAAAAAAACCTACTTTAAAAAAAAAAAATCATTAAAACTACTTAAAATTATAAGAATCTAATTGAAAAATTGATTACAACATTAAAAAAACCAAAAACTTACCTTTGAAATCGGATATCTGGTGAAAATGGATATCGGATTTCGACTTCTCCTTGTGCGCCCACGTTCAAAGTGTGTAAAATGACTTTAACAGTCGGTTGTTTTTTATTTATACTGTTTGCACAAATCAGATATCCGATTTATAAAAATAGGTTTGGGCATTGCTTTGGAGGAATGTACTAACACCTGAACCTAAAAAGGGTCAACTCAGCATTTCCGCATTTTTGAGTCAATCCAAAACGCAATTTTTTTTCCATTACCACTTTTTGGCCCATCATGATCCTGCACATACCCATCACCATATAAACACATCAAAAGATGTATATATCAACTTTTTGCAATATTATTTCTTGTATAGGAAATGGACTTGGGAGAAAGCTTTATAATTTATAATATCTTAATAAGAAATGGACTCAAGGGTGAAAACTTTATTTATCACACCAAATAATAAATATATGTGAGAGCATCACTTGTTTCTCTTAGAATCCAATTTTTAAGCATAGAAAATCATTTCAAATGAAAATGACAAAATGCTTCACAACCAAAGTTGTTAATTGAGGAAAAATAAAATGTTTCCAAGTTCTAGTATTGTACACATTTACAATTGGTTGCATATTGTTGTAAGGGAAAGAAGGATAATTAAAAAAATTCTTGCACTTGCTAGACTTGAGGATGATCATGTGCTTTTTGTGTGGAAAAATTAGACTTCTTAACTATCGTGTGAATGTTTCTCTTTTCGATTGTTTTGCATGCCATCATAAGGGATCAAGTCAGTTGAACGTAGCTCAAAGTGGTTCAACATGTTTGGGTGCAAAAATGACCATTCCTATCGTAAAATTACCTATTGAGATGCATTGGAATAGTTCATTTGGTCACACAAGTTGTAGAACGATAGTTGCATCACTTTGCAACTTTACACTACCTGCATTTGACACTTTTTCCATCAAGTGAAAAATGGACACCATGAGAAGACAACCTTGAGATTAAAAAATTGAGAGAGCTTATTGTAGAGGGTCCCAATGCAATATCATAGGCTCAAACAAAGAGTTTGTAAGAATCATGGTTTCCGAGTAAAATCCTGTCAAATATTGTTACTTTTTTGCACTTTGGACCCTTAAGGGATCGAGCCGATTAAATGTATCTCAGAGTGATTTTGCATATTTGGGTGTGAAAGAGGACCATGACTAGCATAAACGTACCCACTCAGATGTGTTGGAATAGTTTGTTTGGTCACTTGAGTTTCCAAACAAAAGTTGCACCACTTTGCAACTTTGTACAACTTGCATTTGACAACTTTTTCCCCAAGTGAAATGTCACCACCAAGGGAAAACACGTTTGAGATAGAAAAAATAGAGAGAGGTTATTGTAGAGGGGCCTAACATGATCCCATAGGTTTAGATGGGAATTTTCTAAGCATCATGGTATCTGATTAATGATATGTAAATTATTTCAGCCATTTTACACTTTGGGCTCATAAGGGATTCTACCGGTTTAGGGTAGCTCAAAGCGATTTGATGTGTTTGGCTACAAAAGAGGACCATGAATAGCATAAAAATACCCACCTAGATGCATTGGAATAGTTTGTTTGGTCACTCAAGTTTCAGAACGAAAATTGCACCACTTTGAATCTTTACATTGCTTGCATTTGACACTTTTTCCATCAAGTGAAAACTAGACACCATGAGAAAACGACTTTGTGATAACAAAAATAGAGAGAGGTTGTTTTAGAGGGGCCCAACTCAATCCCATAGGCTCAAACAAAGAGTTCGTAAGCATCATGATTTTCGAGTAATAGCCCATCAAAGATTGCTGCATGTTTGCACTTTGCACCCTTAAGGGATTGAGTCGGTTGAATGTAGCTCAAAGTGATTCATTGTGTTTGGGTGTGAAAGAGGACCATGCCTAGCATAAAACTACCCATATAGATGTGTTGGAATAGTCTGTTTGGTCACTCAAGTTGCAGAATAAAAGTTGCACCACTTTGTAACTTTGCACAACTTGCATTTGACAACTTTTTTCCCAAGCAAAAAGTCGCCACTACAGGAAAATGCCTTCAAGATAGAAAAAAATGATAGGGGTTATTGTAAAGGGGCCCAATTTAATCCCATAGGATCAAACAAGAAGTTTCTAAGTCTCATGTTGTTGAAGTAACAACATGCTAAAGATTGCAACCATTTTGCACTTTGGACTAAAGAATTATGTCAGTTGAATGTAGCTAGGAGTGATTCGACATGTTTGGGTGTGTAAGAGGACCATGCCTAGCATAAAAATACCCACCCAAATGCATTGGAATGGTTCATTTGGTCACTCAAATTGTAGAATGAAATTTGAACCACTTTGCATCTTTACACTGCTTGCATTTAACACTTTTTCCATCAAGTGGAAACTAGACACAATGGGAAAATGACTCCAAGATAATAAAAATTGAGAGAGGTTATTGTGGAGGGACCAAATACAATCCCATAGGCTCAGAAGGAGATTTCGTAAGAATCAGGGTTTTTGAGTAATAGCCCGTCAAATATTTCTGCCCTATTACACTTTGGACCTCGTAGGGATCGAGCTGGTTGAACATATCTCGGAGCGATTCGGCATGTTTGGGTGTGAAAGAGGACCAAACTAGCATACACCCACCCATCCAAATGCATGGGAATAGTTTGTTTGGTTACTCAAGTTTTAGAAGGAAAGTTGCACCACTTTGCAACTTTACACTACTTACTATTGACACTTATTACATCAAGTCAAAACTAGACACCATGGAAAAATAAGATATAACAAAAACTAAGAGGGGTTATTGTAGAGGTGCCCTACATGATCCCCATGCCTTAGATGGAATTCCCATAAATGACATGGTATCTAGGTAACAAGTTGTCAAATATTGTTGCCCTTTTTCAATTTGGACTATTAAGGGATTACGTTGCATAAATTACAAATATTTCAGGGAAGCAACATATTTTAGAATTTGAGTAAATATTAGTACAAGTGTTCATTTGAATAGATTGTATGCTTTACTGATATTGATATATAATCATTAGGTTGATTTGTTTTAATAAATAAATATTTAATAATAAGTTAGTCAATTGGTGCTAGTTATAATAGGGAGAGAATAAAAGAAGAAAAAGAATGATTAGTAACCATAAATGGTTATTACACTCACTATATTAATAATATGATGTTTACAATAAAATGAGATTTATTTGATTGTCGTAATTCTTCTATTTTTGCTACAATTATCTAATATTCTTTATACACCATTTTGAAACTGAAGTGCTTGTACTTGTAGGCCCAATGCCTTAGGTACTCTATTCTCACAATTTTTTTACAATGTCACTCATACATTCTAGACTCTCTTATAATGTCTACATCATAGGTTCTCATGATGAGGTTAACTTCAAATGAATAACTTGATATTCCCTTGCTAAGCTTCACACACTCTTTTATAATGGCTTCAATTCAGAATTGAGATTTGTCAAGATCATCAAAATAAGGACATTGCATTTCTTTTTTGGTTGAGATTATCTTGTATGGCTCATAAATCAACATTTTCTACAAGGGGACACCAATCAATTTTTAGTAGGTTACTTACAAATAGGCAAAGTAAAAGAAGAAAAAGAAAGAGCATCCAAAATGGAAATGAAATGAAAATAGATGGAAGGCACTTAGAGACAAAAAATCCACCATTTGGTTCCAACTTGGGAACAAAAAGGCTTAAATCTCAATACTTCCATTGAGGATAGGCATGCCACTCTCTCAACTTAGTCACTCCTAGCCATACAATTTCATTGGGAGTTCCAAGATACCTATTGCACACAACAACCTCTCATGAATATAATGTAACCAAAATATTAATTTCCAATCTTTTGAAAACTTGTAACCTATTTAATCTTCCACTTAGTTTACTTATCTATTGCGAATATCCTATATAATTTTTTTGCATATGTTTGAGAAAAAATAAAATACCATTGAACTTTGTATCCTTTGCCACAATTCTAAACATAAAATGTGCTACATTTGTAAGTCTAATAACTTCATCAATCACCTACATACATGATATAAACATTAGATGATAGCATTTTCATCATAGCATTGGAATCATAAAAATTAATGTGCATACTTACAAATTAATCCGGTGAACCATCCAAGTCTTCTCTACTCTTTATTGTGTCAAGTATTTCCTCATGGTTAGACTCACAGACCTTCCACAAAGTTTTGTTCAAAGGTCTACCCCATATTTGGTCAAAAAAACATTGGGTGTCACGACAAGGTTAGAGTAATGAAGAATCTTCTAATGTGTGTCAAAGTCCTAAAACATCCAATATTTAACCCTCTTATGTGGGTACCTTCTAAGCCACATTCCAATAACAACACTTGATCCTATAGGGTATTTGGTGTTTTCTCCATGTATAATTGGGGCCTCCAATTTATTTTTAGTCTCAACACAACAACATAATTAATATTATGTTCCCTCTTTATTGTATATATTTTCAATAACTACATAAACATTCCCTGCATTGATATGTGCAAAAAATCTCTTGTAATTAGTCAACATTACAAATAAACTACAAAGTAAGATAACAATAGGAATTTCAAAAACTAAGCAAGTAGATATATTACCTAGTTGAACTGGATCTAATATATGGTCAAAGTCAGCCAATGAATCTATTTGTCTTCATTCCAATTCTATTGGAGAGTAATACATGTGAAGTGGGCTAAGATAACTTAAAAACCATTTCTCAACCCACTCCTTTGGCTCACAATCATCCCAGGCTTGCATTGCACATGAAGAACAAAAGCATGCCATCTTTTGTGTATTGATATTCCATGAACCTGCATCTGAGCTAAGGAAAGAGTGTATCTCACTCGACCCTATTAGTGTACAACAATCCTCATATGGTGCAATGTTAGTATCATCCATCAACAAAAATAATATACAAAATGAAGATGTACCTTCATTACTTGGACCCATCAAAGAATTACACTACTCGATGATTGATTTTGCATCTATCAACTTTGCATTGTCTTTATACTTTAACTCTTCTCATGCTAATGCTCATTTCACACATGCTCCTACACCATCATGCTCCCCCTTTCCATGCCTAGCCTCAATAAATTTCCACATATGTTGAGCACCTATAATGACATGAATCTTGCACAACCAGTAGAACACGTGCAAGTTCTTGAACTATTCTATACAATTATTCAACCATATTATATGCAATATGTATACTATGCCTCTCTAAGCCAAATCACTGTAGAACATCTCAAAGAAATCTTGCACAAACTTTGGAGAATGTGTGTGATCATCACTAATATAAAATTGATACTCCCTCAATACCTTCCTTTGGTCCTTTGTACTACTATCAAGTATAGGAATGAATGCTATATGCACAAATATTGAAACCTGTGTTGAGTTGTAATATTGTTACTCCACCTCATGTTGTGTTTGTAGAGTGTAGTTCTTTGCAAAGTCGACCACTGAAACTATGTTTCCAACTGGAAAGGTGTCCTTGTATAGATTGAATTGTGTGTCCATCCATTGGGCTCTATGGGTATGCCTTGAATATTCATACACTATATTATCATGAAACATGTGCATAAAAGGATACACTAGAATCTTCTAAATAACCAAATCAAACCTTTTTTCTTGATTACCATCTTTTGTAACATATGCCACTATTCTATACTTCCCAAACTCTACTAGTTTTTGTCCCACCTCATCTGTGCTTTCCATATGTTGACATATTGGCATATGTTGCAAGCCACTGCAATGTTGACATAAACCCTCCAAGCATAGTGTCCTATAGAATATTTTTCCATCCTCTATTTCACATAATTTTTTTGATAAGAACTCTCTTGAAGATGTTGGTGGGGCTTGTATGCCACAATCCTACAAAACATCCTTAGTATGCAAATCTAAACATATAGAATGATAAACATCATAATGGTTAGAGAATTCAATATGTAGTCTACAACAACAAGTAGTGCATGTGTGATTTATCTTGACATTAAAAGGTTTAATAATTTCAAAATATCTTTGAAAAATACTAATTTGAGGATAATCCTATTGAAATTTATGAAAAATTTGGGTTTGAGTCATATACAAAAAATGATTTGGATGTGGCCCACAGTTCCGATTATCGATTCTCCTTCTTACCACATCCCTTTGATTAAGAGATGGTCTTGTGTTATTATTCCAATACTCTTCAATTAGTGTTCTCAATTCTTCATCAACTTTTTTATTTTTTCATGGCAGTCTCCCCAATAATGCCCATAATTCATTTGAATCGGTGCTCTCAATTCTTTTCCGTTTTTGAACATTTGGCTCTTGATAAAGTTTTTCTATTAATTCTCATTTTTTCACTCATATTTCTAATGAGATGAGCTCTCTTTGTCTGAATACTCACCAAAGTCAATGTAATGACATGTTGGGTGACATTACTATCCTTTGAGCGAGAGATCTTATACACTCTCATAAGAATCCATTAGATTCTTTACAATAGTGTTTTCACTTGAAGAATTCAATGTTCTCAACCCAAGATTCTTCATGATGTTTCTATACTTTATACCCCACATAATTTCAAAAAATAGTTGACATCTTGTAGTCTCATTTATCCTTTTAAAAAATGATTTCCAAATCTTATCAGCATAACTTATACAAGTGCATGCTGGAATCTTACGTTCCATGTGCTGTAAAATATCCTCATCAATATTAATCAAATACTTTGGCTTTCTATGAAAAATTCTAGGTGGTGTTCTCCTAGGAACATACTCCTCAACATTAGGAATTTCATCAATATTTAAGTGAGGTAGGCTAGATTACATACCTTCAGTTAAGGGTAGAATAGACAACATACCTTGAGGTTGACATGGGGATGATGGCGTACCTTTTTAATCAAATCTGAGTGATGATATACTCTTAACTTGAGGTGTGGTAGATGGTTTCCCTTCATATTCACTTGCGGTAGATGGTGTCCTTCAATATTCACTCTCGGTAGATGTTGTCCCTCCATATTCACTTGCAATAGATGGTGTCCCTCCATATTCACTTGTAGTAGATGGTTTCCATCCATATTCACTTGTACTTAATGGTGTCCCTTCATATTGACTTGCATTAGAGGGTGTGTCTCCAACTACGGTATTTGAATCTGTCTTAGCATGATGCTTTCACATGCATTCCCTTTGTGCTGCCAATGTCTTTTCTATTTTTGATGGTTGAGGTTCCTCTTCAATAGGCTTGTTTTCACAAAACATATCCAATTTCTTCTTCTCACAATATGTCCTCACCCGTTCTCTCTCCTTTTCTTTATTGGTTTCACACTCTTCATTTGATAATGAGACAAATATTTTTTCCTAAAAAATTAATCCATACAATTAAATGAAATATATGTCATTCAAGACTTCATACAAAATACTTACAATCATGGCATGTCACATTACCACATTACTTTCAGGAATTCCATCAAAAAAATAATGTGAGAAAATTGGCAAGCTAGTGAGATCACAAGCTTTCCATTTCTATTAGGCATACGTTGCCCCTACCTTGTCAACCCTACCACATTTCCAAGCTAGTGGAGCACCACTAGCTTGAAAGTGTGGCAGGGTTGACAAGGTAGGGGCAACATATGCCTCATAGAAATGGGGTCTCACAATCATGTAGCATTAGCAAGCTAGTGATGCTCCACTAGCTTGGAAATGTGGTAGGGTTGACAAGGTAAGGGTAGAATATGCCTCATAGAAATGGGGACATACACTACCCCTACCTTGTAAAACCTACCGCATTGCCAAGCTAGTGGAGCATTAGCAAGCTAGTGAAGCACCACTAGCTTGGAAATGCAGTAGGGTTGACAAGGTAAGGGCAGAATATTCCTCATAGAAATGGGGACTCACAATGATTTATATCATTGTGAGTCCCCATTCCTATGAGGCATACACTACCCCTACCTTGTCAACCCTACCGCATTGCCAAGCTCGTGGAGCATTGGCAAGCTAGTGGTGCTCAATGAGATATGGCAAGAAATGTGGTAGGGTTGACAAGGTAGGGGCAATGTATGCCTCAATGAGATATGTCCTCATGGACTATAATGATTGAAAGATATGAACAAAATAGATTTATTAAAAAGGCTTTAGAAAATTTCAAGCATACACAAATTTTAGGGGTAAAACCAAATTCAACTAAATTTTCCAACATCCCCCATGCCTATACCAAAATGAAAGCTTTGGAGAGTGGTATGCACATCCATAGTAAAGGATTGAGAAATTATGTATTATTTTACTTTCTTATAACTTATGTCATATATTTGTGTATAAAAAATGTGGAAGAATACACAAGGCAAGTCAATTGTTTAACAAAATTCCTTAAAGAGACGTGGTTTAAAAATGTAATTGGAAAGTGTAAATAATTGTGTAATTTAAAATGTGCATTGACAAGCTAAGGTTATAAGGACAAACAAACAATGATCAACATGGAATATGAAAAATAACAAAAATGAAAGTAAAATAGAATGAAATAAAATGTGTAATGGCTTCACATACCTTAAAAACCAAAGTTTCAAATGGAGTTGTTCTACCCAATCATGTAGCCTTTGCTTCTTTTGTCTTCAATCTCCTCAACAATTTGAATTTTTCAAAAGCCTGTTACCCTCCAGAATTTAATTGTATATCACTCTTGAATGGAATTCAAACTTGAATTGATATTATATGCCTTTCAGTGTTAAAACTTTGCTATTTGATGCAAAGGTGGTGGAAAGAGCATGAAAAAGATGTTGGAATGTGAAAAACATGTATGCACACTTCAGAAAATCAACAAAACTATTTGTTTTTTGTCAAAGCACGTGAAAAACTAGGAGAATATGCAAAATGTGGGCCTTGAGATCATGAGTATATTGAGTTTTTTACCATTTTAGAGCAAGACAAAATGTGCTCGCATTATAACGCGCTCATGTTATAACACACACGCATTATAACACACTCATGTTATAACACACTCATGTTATAACACGCTTGCGTTATAACGCACTCATGTTATAACATGCTTGTGTTATAATGCATTCATGTCTTTCTAAAAAAATGACCATATCTCTACTACTTCAAAATCAACTCACATTATGAGAAAGTTTGTTTTTTATAGCTTTGTTTTCTCTCTTTCTCTCTATCTTCTACCCTCAACCCTTAAACCCTCAACCCTCTATCTCTCTCCTAGTATACCCTCTACCCTTAAACCCTAAACCCTAAAACCTTAAACCCTCTACCCTTTACCCTCAATCCACCACCCTTAATCCCACTACCCTTAAACCCTCAACCCTAAACCCTCAACCCTAAACCCTAAAACCTATACCCATAAACCCTAAACCCTCTACCCTCAACCCTAAATCCTAAACCCTTAAAATCTAAACCCTTAAAACCTAAACCCTTAAACCCTCTACCCTCTACCCTCTACCCTATACCCTATACCCTAAACCCTCAACCCTCAATTTTTAACTCTCAACCCTTAATCCCTCAATCCTCAATGACCAAACCCTAAACCCTAAACCCTAATACCCTCTACCCTATATCTCTCTCCCACTCCCTCCCTCTCTCTCTCTCTCTAAAGTCTCTCCCTCCTACCCCCTCTCCCTCTCTCAAGTGTAGCTCTCTCACTCACTCACTCCTTATATCTCTCTCCCCTCTACCCTCTATCTTTAACACTTAAATCTGCTACCCTCTACCATTAAACCCTTAAACCCTCTACCCTCTACCCTAAATCCTAAACCATCTACCCTAAACCCTAAACCCTTAAAACCTCTACCCTCTACCCTCTATCTCTCTCCCACTCCCTCCATCTCTCTCAAGTCTCTCCCTCCTAACCCCCTCTCTCCCTCTCAAGCATCTCTCTCTCTCTCACTCACTCCTATCTCTCTCCCCTCTACCCTTAACCCTCTACCCTCTACCCTTAACCCCTATACCCTTTATCCTCTACCCTTTATCTCTCTACCACTCCCTCCCTCTCTCTCAAGGCTCTCCCTCCCACCCCCTCTAAAACTATTAAGTTTATCTCTCTCACTCAATCACTCATATTTGTATCCCCTCTACCCTTAAACCTCTACCCTCTACCCTTAAACCATCTACCCTCTACCCTAAACTCTCTACCCTAAACCCTCTACCCTCTACCCTAAACCCTCAATCCTACACCCTAAACCCTTAAAACCTATACCCTCTACCCTCAACCCAAAACCCTTAATCCATCTACCCTTAAACCCTCAACCCTCTACCCTCAACCCTAAACCCTAAAACCTATACCATCTACCCTCAACCCTAAAACCTCAACCCTAAACGATTAAACCCTCAAATCTCTACACTCAACCCTCTACCGTAAAACTTGTACCTCAACCCTCTACCCTCAACCCTAAACCCTCAAACCTAAACCCTTACACCTTATACCCTCTTCCCTCCACCTTAATCCCTCAAACATATACCCTCAACCAAATAGCCTAAACAATCAACCCTATAGGTCTTCAACTCTATACCCTAAATTTTGAACCCTCTACCCTATACATTGGATCCTCAACCCTCATATATATTTATCCCTCCATCCTCTTCTCTCCTTCTCTCTATCTCACTTATCCCTCCATCTCTCCCTCAATCCATCCCTCCCTCTCTACCCTAATACCTCAACTATATATCCTCAACCCTTAAACCCTTAAACACTCAAACCTAAACCCTAAACCTAAAACCCTAAACCCTTAAACATTATAACCTCTACTCTCAACCCAATAACCTCTACCCTCAACTCTAATCCCTCAACCCTTAAACAAACTTAGAAAAATCTCTACCCTTTTCCCTCAACCCTGTTGACCCATAATCCCTGAACACCTATAACCTCTACCCTATACATTGGAACCTCAACCCTAATCCCCTAACCCTATACCCTCAATCCTCTACGCTATATATTGGAACCTCAACCCTAATCCCCCAACCCTACACCCTCAATCCTCTACCCTCAACCTTAAACCCCCAACCCTCAACCCTTAGACCCTCCACCCTCTATCCTCTACCTTATACATTAAACTCTCAACCCTCAACCATTAATCCCTCAATCCTCAATCCTCAAACCCAAAAATTGAAACCTCGATACCCTCTACCCTATACATTCGACCCTCAATCCTAATCTATCAAACCTATACACTCAACCCAGTAGCCTAGACCATCAACCCTATATGTCCTTAGCTCTATACCCTCAATTCTCAACCCTCTACCCTATACATTGGATCCTCAACCCTCATATATATTTGTCCTTCCCTCCTATTCTCTCCTTCTCTCTATCTCAATTATCCCTCCATCTCTCCCTCCCTCCATCCATCCCTCTCTACTCTAATCCATCAATCATATACCCTCAACCATTAAACCCTTAAACAATCAACCACAAACCCTCTATCCTCTACCCTCTACCCTCAACCCAATACCCTCTACCCTCAACACTTAAACCCTTAAATCCATTTAGTAAACTCTCTACTCTAATCCGTCAACCCTCTTGACCCTTAATCCCTCAACCCTCAACTATCAACCCTCAACCCTTAAACCCTAATCCTTGAACCCCTATACCCTCTACCCTATTCATTGGATCCTCAACCCTAATTCCCCAACCCTATAACCTCAATCCTCTACACTCTACCCTCAACCCTCAACCTTAAACCCTCAACCCTCAGCCCTTAAACCCTAAACAAATAAAACCTCTACCCTCTACCCTCAACCCTCAATTCTTAACCCCCAAACCTTAATCCCTCAATCCTCAACCCTCAAACCCTAAACCCTCAACCCCGATGCCCTCTACCCTATACATTGGACACTCAACCCTAATAATTCAACCATATGTACCCTCAACCCTAATCCCTCTAACCTATACCCTCAACCCAATAGCCTAAACCATCAACCCTATAGGTCCTGAACCCTATACCCTCAATTCTCAACCCTCTACCTGTATAGACATGAATTTGAAGCCCTAATGCAAATTCCCCTTTACCCCCTTACACTTTAGAAAACCTAAGGCGGAGGCTTAATTCCACTTAAGCTTGCTTCCCCTATTTGTGTGTCGGTGGAGGCATTTCTATTAGGGACACCTGTGCAGTACACAGATGTCTGCACAATGTGCTTACATCCCTGGTAGATTCATGTGGCTCGAGACTGTAGATATGTTACACTTTTGATTGGAAGTCATAGTGTAACACCCCTCTTTGGCTAGCCGACTTGAATATGGTCGTTTTTCATACCGTTCCTTCATATTCTTCACTCTCTCATCTATTCTCAAGTTTGGAAGAAGTTTTCCAAGGTATTGAGTTAATCTCTTTAGATTTTCTCCATTCTTTCAAGAATTCACAAGCTTTGTAGCAACACTTACACTCCATTGCAACAATCCACTACTCAATCACTCTAATAGTGTGAGTGTAGGACAAACACCATGGAAATAGTGGCTTGAATTCCTCTCATCTTCTCCTCCACTAGCCTTGATCACTTTGGAGAGAGGTGGTAAGCTCCTCTTATCTTCTCTATTATTTTGGTTGAGTAAGTACGTATTGTTTTGTAGTGTTTTTTGTTTACGTAGCTTTTATTTCCCTTCTTTATGATTATTTCCATCATTGAAAACTTGGTTGTTCATGCATGTGGAAACACCAAAATGGGGGTTTGACTGAGGCAAACCCCTAAACAGCCCCCCAACATTTTCCCTCTTCATTGTGTGTAGGTGGAGAGAGGTTGGAGCAAACTGGCGAGGAGATTATTGTGTGAGATCATCTTCATTACCCTTGTGGTAATATATTTCCTTTATCATATTCATCTCTACATTTCACTCTTTTTAGTCTTGTTCTTCAGTTCCTATAACTATTGAACTAGGTTGTTAGTCTCTCTTTTAGATGTCAAAACTCATTTTTTTAGTCCTCTGGTCGTACGAATGCTAGCACACTTGTGAGATGCCAACACGCTGCACTATTGTCCTTGAACCACTCTTCTTTCCTCAGATAAAGAGCTACTCGAGGAGAAGAGTTGACTCTAAAGACTGACTCATCTAGTCTTTTTCCAACTCTTAGGTTTGCAGAGTGATCAAAGAGCCCATAGTTCTCATCTCGTCTATCCTAAGCTTTTTTTAAATGAGGTAAGCTAGGGAAACCATACTTCTCTTGGCCTTTCATGACCTAGGGCCTTGTAGTGGTTGGTCCCCCTCTCTTACTTTTTTGGTGAACTCGATGTGAACCAACGTCTACCCATTTGTTAGTATTTTGAAATTTTTCTCTTATACCTCTTGGTCATTGTACCCTTGTTTGTTGTAAAATTTTATGAGCTTCACAACCCAGTGTACAACCTCTAGGCATATTGTCAAGAGAAGTTTGCGACACCTTCTGATGGAGAAGATGAAGGTCTCTTCTAGTTTCACTACCGACCTTTTCTTCGAATCTACGGTTGGTCTATCCGCATAGGAGCACATATCATGGGGTGAATCTAGATTCCTTGATGAAATTGATCGCATCCCTACCCCTCCGACGCCATCGACCTCCTCATCCATAAATGAGCATGAGGCCATCCATATCCCTTATGAATATATCGTTAGCCTTAGTAAAGGGTTAGGTACATTGGAAAATCACCTGGAAGGAAACCCGAAGATGGCTAGGGCTGCTAAAGTGATCAGTGAAATACGATACATAGTAGGAAAAGACTAGACAAGCATAGAACTCTTGGCTAGTCTCACTGGTCTGGCCAAAACATGTGCCCCTTTAAACCATAGTCACATGGTATGAAGTGGCCTCTTCGAAGAACGTGAGTGACAAATAGAGATGTCGATGCCGCCTACATCCATATATATGACTGATGTGGTCCCTTCAGTTAGTATACCTACTACTTCTTAGAATTCTGAAACTATCAATGTAAACAAAAACCCTTTAGGTTTCCACTTCACCCCTTCTATCGCCTCCGGTGGTGGAGAATTTGGCAATATGATAGGTGGAGGCTTTAGTGGCAGAAGCTTTGGAAGTGGAGGTGGTTCTAGAGGAAGTCATGGTGGTGGCTCTGGTGGAGGCCACACTGGTGGTGGTGGCCCTGGCGGTAGTCATGGCGATAGTCATGATAGTGGTACTGGTGGTGGTTCTAGTGGTCCTATGTGTTCTAATGACCCTATTCTAAATACCCTCCTTCAGAATATGGGGAAGATGCAAAATTAGTTGTCAAACCTTTCCCAGGCCTCCACCCAACCAATTTTCCAACCATTCTTTCAACACAGTCCATTTTCAGTTGCAATTCTAAACACTCCTTTCCCGCAAGGGATGGAGATTCCCATGTTTAAGAAATATGGCAATAAATGGGACCCACAGACACATGTGTCCACCTTTAATGCCTTGTGCATAGAATTTCTCCATCATGATGTGTTGATGGAAAAATTGTTCCCTCGATACCTCGAGGATACAACACTTGAGTGGTATTGTTCCTTTCATGAAAATTCCATCTTCACATTCGATTAGCTTGTGAAGTAGTTCCTATGATAGTTGCAAGCAAACATCAGACCAAATACGACCTTCTCTGACCTTGTTTGATGTAAACAAGGGGATAATGAGAATATTACAGACTTCATAGTGCGATATCAGACAATATTTTCACAAATATCATACCTGTTACTTGACTCTGATGTGCAAAAGGTGTTCATAGGGAACTTACAAAGGCCTTGGCAAGAGAAGTTCGCCCTTATGAAATACCCTTCTTTTGTGCATCTGTGTGCAGCATTGCAAGAGTACTAACAAATGGTGGTTTAGTTCGGGGGTTCCTCCTCATGCTCCCATCTTGAAGGGAAGTCTATCATATCCATATCTAGAAAAGGTAAAGCCATTACGAATGTAGTAGCTGCTATGGATAACACTGGCCTTAGATTTGACTGAAATTTTATGAAGTTATGAAAATCTTATTCTTCCATCTTACAGAAGTTGTTGAAGGATAAGATCGTTAACTTGTTGACCCCTAAACTAGTTAGGGAGCCATATCTTAATTGGTATGAAGCAAACACATATTTTTATTACCATCAAGTTAACAAACACAATACCAAATGTTGTATGTGCCTTTTTCATGAGATACAGGACCGCATCCAGGACTGTACTATTCGTCTTGATGGGAACAAACAAAACATGAACAAATCAATGGTGAAAGCTAATAGTGAACATTAGATATACACAAAATCATTTCCATCACATTATGCTAACATGATTATTGATCCCTTTGATTCTATTTCTTATCTCGAGGCATATGTTAACATGGTTACTATTACTCCCTCTCCTCGTCTTGGGATCGGTTCACTAGATGTGACATTCACTTCAAAAGACATACCAATGAATGAAAAACCTTATTTTCTTTACATTCCCACTCGCCTCAATGGAAAAATTGTGACAGGAGTCTTAGTCAACCCCGTGAGTAGAGTGAATGTCATCATGGAGGAGACTTTTCTCTTGAAATCCTTGGAAAGGGAGGAATACAAAAAGAAATGCATCATCTATACAAATGATGATCTTTCTCTTAAACATTATGGATCGATAACATTGTCCATCATAGTTGGACCTAGGAACTTAGACATGGTCTTCAATTTCATTCCCAAGTTGAACCTATTCAGAGTAAAGCTAGGTATACCTTGGCTACCTTCCATGAATGGGATCACCTCCATAATTCATAAATTCCTTAAGTTTTCCCATGAAGGTGTTGTGCACGTAGTACATGATACTACATATCAGCCTATGGTATCTCATGGGGGATACTCATTGGATCACTTTTATCCCACACCAGTTGGTCCGATCCCACAAAGAACAGATGTACTTTACAAGAACTATGTGAAGTATAAGACTAGAGGCAAGGGACAATCGAAGTTGACCCTTCTTGTAGTTGAGCATCCAGTTGCTTCCTCCTCCCGAAAGGGAAAGAAGAAGATCGCTCCCTCTCAGGATGGCTTGTCTACTCCCCTTTCTTGGGAGGAGTATTGGATGAAAAATCTTGGGCTCTACCTACTAAGTATAATGATTCCTCCTTGGCAAAGATCCAAGATCAGCATATCGGATCTCCCTAATGGGTCTCCTAGACCTTGGTACTATTTGTATGGTAGAAAAAAAGGCTCGTGAAGAGAGTTTTCCCCATGACCTCTTCTCATTCCCCCAAGTGGAAAGAGGCCCACCAATAAGGTGTTGGGGTCGATTCCCCTCATTGTTTCCACACTTGCTCCTTTTGCTCCCATTCAGAAGTTTGTCCTTCCATTGGAAACAATTGTTGAGGACACTCCCATGGTTGAGCAAGAGCCTTATGTCTTTTTGCAAGCTCTGACTTATGGTTCAAAGAGTCATAGAAAATACCTTGCATGTGAGTGTAAGCACCAATGAAAGACTCTTCTAGCTGAGCAAGCCTACTTATAGAAGAAGGACGAGGAGATGATCGTACCTCCTACTATGTCCTCCTCTCTCTCCCCTTATGTTGCTGTTCAAACTAATTATGAACCCCTTCTAGCTTCCGATACGAGCACACATGCACCTAGAAAGGTGAAAGTGTTTATTGCTCCTTCTATGGAGCCACCTCTATTGACTTCCATCTCAGATGTCATGCCTTTACCGAAGCCTACAGATATGATTAATACTTCTGTTGTATCCACTGTGGTTCTTTCCTCTTCTCCCTCGATCCTCCTTGCTTTGTCTATGGGGAGTTCACCTCCGCTGACGAAGAAGAAGGTTGAGCATGATCCCTCTAGAAATGGATGATGAAAGAAGAGCCCGCCTTCTTTGAAAGGTGGCCCCATGCTGACTTGTTCCATCCTAGTGATGGAACCAGTTCTAGCCTCCCTTGAGTTTATCACTGCTCTCGAGTCTCCCAATGAGCTTAGGAGTGAACCTTGGATGCAAAATCCTCCATCCATCGAGGTAAAACATGGCACTCCCATCAAGTGTATGTTTAACTCAGTGGATGAATTTTCGACCTTGTCAGTGATCTTTGCAAAGTCATTGACCTTAGATCCACAAGAGTTGAGTGAAATAGACCTCATAGGTCTATATGACTTGGCCCTTGTTGTGGGAGGATCAGAATCTCCTCCCCTTAACATTACACCATTGTAGGCTTGTCATCCTTCCTACAATGATCTAGAGTGGGAAACTAATGACCTCTTAGTTGACGAGTGTTAGGGGGAGACCCCCTTCTTGATCTTTAGATTAGATGTGCGTATATGTTGTGACATGTGTTCCCCCATGATTGTGCTATATGTGCATTAGGGATCCTCTTCACCACTGTTGGTGCTTGGATATAGGCATGGTGTTTGTGTTGTAAACCTTCCTCTATACGTATCTTCATTCTTCCATGTTTGTGATTGAATTTTGATAAATTGGGGACAATGCAAAGCTTTGGGAGCATTTAGGCCTCTTTCCATGTTGACCCAATTTTTTGTTTGACTTTGTCTTTTGTGCATTCTTCCTTATCTGGTTGGGGATTGATGATCTTTCACCTCTTACCGTGATTACCTAATATATATAAATAAAGGCATATCTGACCCCATGAAACCAGATCCCCCTGTGCCCTCTATTCATGTTCCCTTTTTATTTTACCTTTCTCTTGATCTTTCTCTCTTCTTTTCTTGAGTTGTCCCTTTCATGTGTGACAACACAACTTCTACATTACTTGATCTTTAGAAAGTGCATCCATTGCAAGACAAATCCTTTCTCAAGACCCTTTGCATGCTTCTTCTTTAGAATTGTATTCTCGACTTGGAATCCTAACAAAACATGTTTCCTTCATCATGGGTTCATAAAGAAAGGAATTTGGAAGCTTCCTCCGAAGCGGGAATAGCCTCAATCTTCCCCTCGTATTTGTGTATACCCTTCCTTTCAAATTCCTTGATGAATTAAACATCTTTCGAAAGGATTTCTTGATGATGAAATGATTCAAGAAAGAAGACATTATAATTTGAACACTCTGTCCTTTGAGTGGACCCCTCCTTTTCATTTTGGGTTCCCAAGGGACCCCTTAAAAAAAATTCAACAAGTTCTATGGCATCTAGCTTGAGGGAAAACTAACCAGACTAATTCCACACCTTCACATCTAGTCCGAGGGCAACCCGACTAGACCTATGTTGCATCCTTATGTCTAGCTTGGGGGCAGCCCGACTAGGCTTCACCTTTCAAATGGTGCATCCCTTGAGTGGACCCTCCTTCCTTTTGAATGGTTCCTAAGGGACCCCTTTGAAAGTCTTAAAAATTAGCGATGGTCTATGTGACTCTTTATTCACAAGCCTTCGCGGTTGCTTCTTGACATGTTCTATTTGTGGGTAAACATGTCACCACCTTTGACTCTATGCTGTCCCCTTTTCTCAGTCTCCTTCATGTGAGAGTTCTTGAAGGATACCTCCCTTGTAGGACCATGAGCCAATGAGGCGCTTTCATTCTTTAGCTTTATAGTTCTATGGAACTATGAAGTCCTTTCCTGCACTTTTGAGTTCACCAGACCGTACTCTACTTCCTTGTCAATTCAGGTATACATCTCTACTTTATTGAAGAAATCATCAATACTCATGCTTGCTAAAGTGGGGGAAAAATGTATAGACATGAATTTTCACCCCTAACGCAAATTCCCCTTTACCCCCTTACACTTTAGAAAACCTAAGGTGGAGGCTTAATTCCACTTCAGCCCACTGTTCACATCACACTTGGTGCCCTATTTGTGTGTCGGTGGAGGCATTTCTATCCGGGAAACCTGTGTGGCATGCAGAAATCCACGCAGTGCGCTTCCATCCCTAGCAGATTCCTGTAGCTGGAGACTACATATACATTATACTTTCAATTGGAATTCAAAGTGTAATGCCCCTCTTCAGCTGGCCGACCTGAATATGGTCGTTTTTCATTCTCTTCCTTCATATTCTTCACTCTCTCATCCATTCTTAAGTTTGTAAGAATTTTTGCAAGATCTTGAGTTCATCTCCTCATATTTTCTCCATTCTTTCAAGAATTCACAAGCTTTGTAGCAGCACTTACACTCCATTGCAACAATCCACTACTCCATCACTCTAATAGTGCAAGCGCAAGACAAACACCATGGAAACAGAGGCTTGAGTTCCTCTCATCTTCTCCTTTGCTAGCCTTGAGCACTTTGGACAAAGGTGGTAAGCTCCTCTTATCTTCTCTATCATTTTGGTTGAGTAAGAACTTAATTTTTGGTAGTGTCTTTTATTTACGTAGCTTGTCTTTCCTTTATTTATCATTATTTCTATCATTACAAACTTGGTGGTCCGTGGAGGTAGAAACACCAAATAGGGGTTTGACTAAGGTAGACCCCTAAACAACCCCCCAACATTTTCCCTCTTTTTTGTGTGCAGGTGGAGAGATCTTGGAGCAAGTTTTTGAGGAGATTATTGTGTGAGATCATCTTCATCACCCTTATTCTAATATACTTCTTTATCATATTTGTCTCTTCATTTCACTCTTCTTAGTCTTGTTCTTCACTTCTGAAACTACGGAACTAGGTTCTTAGTCTCTCTTTTAGAGCTTGAACCTCATCTTTCTGGTTTTCGGGTTCTATGGAAACCAATGCACCTATGAGATGCTAGCACGCCACATTGTCATCTTAGAAATGGACTTCTATCCTCAGACAAAGAGCTACTCGAGGCAGATAGTTGACTCTAAATACTAGCTCGTCTAGTCTCTTTATAACTCTTGGGTTTACAGAGTGACCGAAGAGCCCATAGTTCTCATCACTTTCATCTTGTCTATCTTAACCTTCCTTTAAACTAAGGTAAGTTAGGAAATCCATACTGGTCTTGGCCTTTCATGACCTGAGGCCTTACAGTGGTTGGTTCCCCTCTCTTACACTACCCTATACATTGGATCCTTAAACCTCATATATCTTTTTCCCTCCATCCATCCCTCCCTCAACTATATATCCTCAACCCTTAAACCCTTAAACACTCAACCCTAAACACTAAACTCTAAACCCTCAACCTTTAAACCCTAAACCCTTAAACCCTCAACACTCAAACCAATACCCTCAACCCTTAAACTATTAAACCCACTTAGTAAACTCTCTACCCTAATCCCTCAAACCTCTTGACCCTTAATCCCTCAACCCTAAACCCTAGTCCCTCAACCCCTATACCCTCGACACTATACATTGGACCCTAAATGCTAATCCCCCAACCCTATACCCTCAATCCTATACCCTCAACCCTTAAACCCTAAACCATTAGAATCTCTACCCTCTACCCTCTACCCAATACATTGAACCCTCAACCCTTAATCCCTCAATGCTCAACCCTCAAAACCTAAACCCTCAACCCCGATACCCTCTACCCTATACATTGAACCCTCAATCCTATAGCCTAAACCATCAACCCTATACACTCAATTCTCAACCCTCTACCCTATAATTTAGATCCCCAACACTCATATATCTTTGTCCCTCCCTCCTCTTCTCTCCTTCTCTCTATCTCACTTATACCTCCATTTCTTTCTTCATCCATACCTCCCTATCTACCCTAATCCATCAACCATATACACTCAATCGTTAAACCCTTAAACACTCAACCCTAAACCCTAAACACTCATCCCTTACACCCTAAACTCTTAAACCCTCTACCCTCTACTTTGTACACAATACCCTCTACCCTCAACCCTAATCCCTCAAACCTTAAACCCATTTAGTAAAATCTCTACCCTAATACCTCAACCCTCTTGAACCTTAATCCCTCAACCCTTAAACCCTAATCCTAAAACCCTATACCCTCTAACCTATTTATTGGACCCTCAACCCTAATCCCTGAACCTATACCCTAAATCATCTACCATCAACCCTTAAACCCAAAACTCTTAAACCCTCTACCCTCTACTCTCTACCCTATACATTAAATCCCCAACCCTCAATTCTCAACCCTCAACCCTTTATCCCTCAATCCTCAACCCTGAAACCATAAACACTCAACCATGATACCCTATGCCCTATACATTGGACCCTCAACCCTAATCCTTCAATTATATATACCCCCAACCCTCTATACCCTAAACCAAATAGCATAAACAATCAACCCTATACCCCCAATTTTGAACCCTCTATCCTATACATTGGATCCTCAACCCTCATATATCTTTGTCCCTCCCTCCTATTCTCTCCTTCTCTCTATCTCACTTATCCCTCCATCTTTCCCTCCATCTAACCCTCCCTCTCTACTCTAATCCATAAATTGTATACCCTCAACCCTTGAAACATTAAAATCTCAACCCTAAACCCTCAACCCTTAAACCCTCTACCCTCAAACCTAATCTCTCAACCCTTAAACCCTAATCCCCCAACCCTATACCCTCAATCCTCTACTCTCAAACTTAAACCCTCAACCCTAAACCCTTAAAGCCTAATCAGTTAAACCCTCTAACCTCTACCCTCTACCCTATATTAAACCCTCAACCCTCAATTCTCAACCCTCAACCTTTAACCCCTCAATCCTCAACCTTCAAACCCTAAACCCTCAAGCCCGATTTACTTGTATACCCTCAACCCTTAAACCCTATACCCTCTACCCTGTACCATATACATTAAACCCTCAACCCTCAACCCTCAATCCCTCAATCCTCATTCCTCAAACCCTAAACCCTCAACCTCGATACCCTCTACACTATACATTGGATCCTCACCCTAATCCTTCAACCATATGTACCCTCAACCCTAATCCCTAAACCCAATAGCCTAAACCATCAACCCTATAGATCATCAAACCTATACCCTAAATTCTCAACCTTGTACCCTATACATTAGATCCTCAATCCTCATATATATTTGTCCCTCCCTCCTCTTTTCTCAATCTCACATATCCCTCCATGTCTCCGTCCATCCATCCCTTCCTCTCTACTCTAGTTACTCAACTGTATACCCTCAACCCTTAAACCCTTAAACAATCAACCCTAAACCCTAAACCCTCAACCCTTAAACCCTAAAAGCTTAAACTCTCTACTCTCTACCCTCAACCTTAATCCCTTAACCCTCTTAACCCTTAATCCCTTAACCCTCAACCCTGAACCCTCAACCCTTAAAACTTAATCCCTTAACCCCTATATCCTCTACCCTATACATTGGACCATCAACCCTAATCCCCAACCCCTATACGCTCAATCCTCTACCCTCAACCATAAACCCTAAACCCTAAACCCTAAACCCTTAAACCCTAAACTAGTAAAACCTCTACCCTCTACCCTCAACCCTCAATTCTCAACTCTCAACCCTTAATCCCTTAATCCTCAAACCTCAAACCCTAAACCCTGATACCCTCTACCCTATACATTGGACTAAAAACACTAATCCTTCAACCATATGTTCCCTCAAACCTAATCCCTCAAACCTATACCCTCAACCCAATAGCCTAAACCATCAAACCTATCGGTCATCAACCCTATAACATCAATTCTCAATTCTCAATCCTCTACCCTATACATTGATCCCTTAACCCTCATATATCATTGTCCTTCCCTCCTTTTCTCTCTATCTCACTTATCCCTTCATCTATCCCTCAATCCGTCTCTCCCTCTCTACTCTAATCACTCAACTGTATACCCTCAACACTTACACCCTTAGAAAATCAAATCTAAACCCTAAAACCTATACACTCAACCCTTAAACCCTAAACCATTAAACCCTCTCCCCTCTACCCTCTACCCTCAATCCTCAACCCTAATCCCTCAACCCTTAAACCCTTAAACCCACTTAGTAAAATCTCTACCCTAATCCCTCAACCCTCTTGACCCTTAATCCCTCAGCCCTCAACCATTAACCCTTAAACCCTAATCCCTCAACCCATATACACTCTACTCTATACATTGGACCCTCAACCCTAATCCCCCATCCCTATACCCTCAACCTTAAACCCTTAACCCTCAACCCTTAAACCCTCTACCCTCTACCCTATAGATTAAACCCTCAACCCTCAATTCTCAACCCTGAACCCTTAATCCCTCAATCCTCAACCCTAAAACTCTAAACCCTCAACCCTGATACCCTCAACCCTATAAATTGGACCCTCAACCCTAATCCTTCAATCATATGTACCCTCAAACCTAATCCCTAAACTTTCTACCCTCAATGCAATAGCCTAAAACATCAACCCTATAGGTCCTCAAATTGATACCCTGAATTCTCAACCATCATATATTTTGGTCCCTTCCTCCTATTCTCTCCTTCTCTCTATCTCACTTATCCCTCCAACTCCCCCTCCCTCCCTCCATCCCTCTCTATTGTAATCCCTCAACCGTATACCATCAACCTTTAAACCCTTAAGCACTCAACCTTAAACCCTAAACCCTTAAACGACCTACCCTCTACACTCAACCCAATACCCTCTACCCTCAACCATAATCTGTCAACTCTTAAACCCTCAAACCCACTTAGTAAAATATCTACACTAGTCCGTCAACCCTCTTAAACCTTAATCCCCCACCCTCAACCCGTAAACCATAATCCCTCAATCCCTATACCCTATACCCTATACATTAGACTCTCAAACCTAATCCCCCAACCCTATACCCTCAACCCTCAACTCTTAAACCCTAAACCCTTAAACCCTCTACTCTCTACCGTCTACCCTATACATTAAACTGTCAACCCTCAATTCTCAACC